>APFE031556788.1:14030-40449 GCA_000404065.3 Pinus taeda
TTTTTGGAATATGATGGGTCTTCGATCCCACATTAGAGTCTATGGAATCATGATTAACATTTCTTTTGTTCTCATCATGAGTTTCCTTTACTACCCTTTCACCCTTAGTGACCATTTCCTGTAGCAACTTATTCATATTTATCTTCAATTCGTCCATGTCTGTCTTCAAATCGTGCATGTCTGTCTTCAAATCTGTCTTCAAATCATCCATGTCTGTCTTCAAATCTGTCTTCCAATCGTCCATATTAACTTCCATGCCCTTTATCTTAGATTCCATGCCATTTATCTTAGCTTCTGTTAGCTTTTGTGAGGCTGACATTTTTTTGCACTTGGTCTTGTAATTTTGATATATCATGTAGCATTTCTTCCTCTTCTTCATGAGTCATGCTAGAGCTTTCAGGTTCCATACTATGTGTTTGCATTTTCTTTCCTCAAGGCATCAGTTTCTGATAATAATGCTCTACTAGCCCTTTGAATTCCTTCAAAATAAATTTTCAAACCAATCTTATGCAAAAATTAAAAAAATCTACACACCGTTTTTTTCTTTGTAGGAGCTCGATATTGCCTCTGATGTATCTTTGTACTTTCAAAACATCCAGTTCTGAAATTGTGACCTATGGTAGCCCTCTGTGTCCTCTTTCCAATGCCACTAGTATGACCCCAATTGGATTCTCCAATGAAGAGTTATGCCAAATCTCCCACAGTGACTTGATTATAGACCTTTTCAGAAGAGCGAACTAGTATGAAGTGCCACGTGTCACTATTTGGACCTCTGGCTCTGAAAAATATTTATAAGAAACTAAATTTTGTCCCCTTTCTGTACCTTTTTGCGAAATTGCAATCCGGTGCTCAAAGAGAGAGTTATGACGATTTTCCCCAGGTCACCTGTTTGGAATGTAATTCAAGAGTCTGCAAAAAGACCAACTTCCTCAGATCATATCTCCGCAAATATAGTGTGAAAAGATCTAAAATTCGGACCCGAGCTGCAGCACGATGTCTTCTCAAATGGGTTCTTTTTTTACTTCTGAAACGTCACAGAAAAAAAGTTATAGTGAAAATTCCACGATGACCTATTTGGAGCAGCGAAACCCTAGAACTTGGCTCTGATATCAAATGTTATGAAACCAACTCAAGAAAAGATAGATCAACGCCTTAGAATTCAGCCTCTTCGAGGGGGAAACTTCCTTTACATTACATAAATGAACAATTCTTGGATGATACAAATGACAAAACCTCCTTTTCTATATATAGGAGTCTAAGGAGTCACAATATAACCCAGTCGACCTAACAATAATAATATAAACCCACAAAAATAACAATAGAGGGATTCTATGGGGCACAGTAATAACAATATGGGGGCAATAGGGGCACAACATTATTTATAAGGGGTACAACTACCATAGTAATGGGGTAATCACTAGTATTATAGGGACCCAAAAAAGAAAGTCTTAGAAATTTCATTATTTTTCAGAGATAACTGGTTCTCCCAGTGAAACGCCAATTGTTGTACTATACAACAACCCCCCCATTTCAATTTTTAAATATCAGTCTTATAATGCTAAATAAGAAATGGGTCCCCTTTAGAATATGAATAAAAGCAATAAAACTTTTGAGTAAAATAAAATAAAATTCATATAAAAAATTGCTTTATGAGTATTTATGACCGCTCATCGCAAATCGCAATTCTTTAGAATCCAAGAACATCCATTTAGAAAAGTGCGATGCGATTATAGTCATAATAAAACCCTCATCGTGAAGTTTTTTCAAATTAAGCTATTTATAAATATGATGTGATAAAACTATCGCATCACAGACATCATATATCCCAAGGGATGAATTGTAACGTTTCATTGAAATCTTGTGATGTGATAAGGCTATCGCAATTGCATATCGTTGATTCATAGGGAAGTATCCGAATAACTCCATTGAAATCTTCCGATGTGATTTAATTATAACATATCGTGCTCTCAATAAAAGCGAGTTATAAAATACTATGAATACATGCGGTATAGGGATAAATCGATTATAAAGAAATAGAGTGATTTGCCAAGTTTTAAACCCGTCGTCTTCACATGCCATCTCAGCACTCATCGCAATCGCAACCATGCAAACATACCTTTTGAGAGTGGCGCTTGTAACTCCCGATTTCTGATACATGATTATTACACAAATATTAAAATAATACAATCGTTAATCGCAAATCATAGAGTCACGACACCTATCCTAAAAAGGACCGTTACAAAACTTGCAATGCGACAAATTGCTTCAACATTAAAGTTTCACGTTTGAAGTTACGGTAAAACATTAAGGAACAGTTATGGTTAAGTCCTTAAAGGATTTCATCTGTGGTAGCTATGTACAATATAAGATCTTTGGCAACTAATGCACATAATTACTTTTGATCTATAATTTGTGTATTATCTCCTCTCACGTTTTTCAACTGTTACACTCTTCTTCCTCATTTTGCAGAGCTAATCCAGAATCACAGTTGGGAAAGATGTCTAAGAAATATCGAAAGGAAAAGGCCCCCATTACAGTGGAAGAAGGACAAACAAAATTGGTGTTAATTGCAAATACTACCTATCAAGGCCTTGGTAAAATCTCGTGGGAAGGCATATATGCTTTACTTGAAGCAAAAAATCCAATGGAGATAGAAGAAGAAGCAACAACTGATGGAACTAATCGAACAGAAAGCACGCTAAATGATTTGGCCAGCTCCTTCCTCCATAGAATAGCAGGCTAAGCAAAATTTTTACCATATAATGATCTAGTGAGATGGGTAATCGAAAATATTAACATCATAGACAAAGCTTTCTTCACAGTTGATGGGAGGATGTTCGGGACATTCAAACCTGAAGATGTCAAGAGAATGTATCACATGCCGGATCCCCAGTGGCACTACAACAAATCATTCCTAGAAGCTTTCGCTAAGGAGAATGACATAGATTTGGACCCTATCAAAAAGTGGAGACATTTTCCAAACAAGCATAAACATGAATCCTCTGGTATGTACTCTGTGGATTCCTTAGCATCTCTGTATTGTTATGTTGCTACTATGGTATGTAGGCTCTTTGGAAGCCCTAACTCTGCTAGATTTTCTATAGAGATGGTTCCATTAATAGAAGCAGCAATCAACTCCTTTATTATGGATTGGGCAACCATTCTATCAGATAAAATGGCCAGTCAAATACTAGACTATAGAAGGAACATAGTTGTCTCCACCAAAATTGTGCCCCCATTCTATATGAGCACCTACACAATGGACATAATCTATTTTAATTGTGACTTTCCCATCCTAGGCTGGAAATGGACTGTACAGGATCCAACCCCCATTCATATTTATCATAAATATTTATGGAAGTCAGACTACAAAAATCATTTATACAAGATTTTCCATGGTTTCATTTTACTTTTCCATCAAGCCATCTTTAATAAACCTGCTCCTCGGCTATCTGACGACGCTAGCATTGACTTAACTTCTATCGGAAGTTGGTTCGGGGAGGATAAGTTCACTTATATTAGGATTTTTGGCAGTATTATAGACCCTCATGTCCTTCCACTCTACATTCCAAATAATCTATTAGCTAGGGAAATAGCATACCAGATAGTGGAAAAAGGGATGTCTAGAAACCTTAAAGATTCTAAGAAATAAGTATGGCCTCCATTTCCCCTCCGATGTGGCAATTACACATTGCATGATTTTAAACATGTTGAGAAAGAGGCAGAGAAAACAAAGGATTAGGGTCTAGCGGTAATTCCTAAAATACAATATGATCCAAACAAAGTCGCTTACAATTTCACCAGTCAGGTGAAAATTAGTAAATTTATACATGAGAAGGATGAGTTTTATGACTTATTCACTTCAGCGAAATTATTCTCACAAGTAAGTCATCTAGAAAGATTCAAATTGGGAGCCGAGAAGATGTACAAATTCATGGAATATAGGACATAGAGGTTACTGACAATACCTCTAGACTTACTAAATACTACCCCTATTGTTCAATAAGTAGAGCACAGCAAGGAGCAGATTATTGAAGAGATTTCTGAGGAAGGGGAAACAAGTGGAAAGACCAGTGAACTCCTTAGCACATATGTTCATATTGACCCCATCTTAATAAAAGAATGGGAGCAATTTTATCAGCAAATCAAAAGCCAGAGCGACCCCCAAAACATTACCACATAACCATCGCCCGCAACTCAACGACCCACCATTCCTTATAGTGCGATTGAAGTAACACCCAATAAAGAAATATCTCATAAAGAGATTGAAATAATTCTTGAACCCTTCAAGATAAATTATATTGAATATTGAGGAAATACCACAATTGGATGTATTTTATAGTCCAAAACATAGGGTTGTAGTCAAAAGACAAAGAAAAAAGAGTAAAATAGACCGAACATCCTCCACAATTCCTCAATCTAACTTTATGAATTTTTATGGAAGGATTCAGAAGTCAATCCTTCTGAGGATTTGACTAAGTTATCTCAATTTTCAGGGGCATACACAGCACAATTGATAAGGCAAATGAGGTTAACCAATTGTTCAAGGAAAAGGATCAAAGGATTATTCAGCTTGAGGAACAAGCAGCGGTACAACAACATAAAATTAATCGGCTTGATGAATAGTTGGCAGAAGAAAAACAAAAGAACGAGCAGCTTGAGGAACAATTAAACCTGGAGAAACACAAGATCGACCACCATGCCATCCAGAAACAACAACAGTTGTCTCAAAATCTCAAACAGCTTCAATTGACACATCAACAAGAGATCAAGACTAAATACAATCAAATCACATAGCTAAAACTCTGTATAGAACAATTCATATATTGTCCCAAGGTTAAGGAATTTAAGAAGGAAGCCCTAGAAGCAAATAAAGCCTTATCTCAAAAGCTCAATCTACTTTGCCATACAATATCTCTTACCGACCCATTATGCATTATAACTACATCATTGATCGATCAAGCAATTAATACCATATTAGAATTTGAGGATGTAGATGTGAAGGTCACAAATTACCTCTCCTAGCAAAGCACAATAGAAGGAATAGATGCTAACCTACCAAAAATTCAAGAGTCGCATAAAGAAATATTGTTTTCAGAGTGGGAAACATAGTTGATAAAGGCAGAAAGGCCTACCTCCATGGCTAGGTCTACAATAAATAATGTGATTGAAATGATAAATGGTGGTTTATATGGAGCCAATTTAATTTCTGATTGTTGCCCAAGTAATCTTCCAAGGTGAAAGTGTTAGAAAATCAATGGAAGCAATATTTGGCCACCAAAGATGAACAAGTCAACAGAATACAAAGCCTTAATTGGGATGTGTATTGGGCCTTTTTGGTCAGGCCGCACAACCAATAGATGACCATCAAATTCCTTGCCAATGTTGTTGATCGCATGATCCCCGAGCTTTCAGATTGCACGTACACAGGACAACTACACTCCAGGATGAGTCACCCTCCGAAAATTCAAAACATGCTTTCAATTTGTCAGTTGTGAATACAGGGGAAGAAATAGATACGAAGAACCTTTTCAGATGGAATCGCATTACTATTTTTGCAATTCAAATCCTATATTTTAATGTTGGTGGGTCCAAAACTTTTTGTAGACAGTTTGTTTTAATTCTATTATATAAACCCTTTCGTGTTATTGGAGAAAGGGTCCTTGATTTGTACAAAAACTAGACTTGAGAAGTTGCACTTCTGCACTTCTTAATTTATTTTTTATAAGCAGTGGATCAAGGTTTCAAATTTTTGTGAAAGAACTTTTTCAAGACCTGAATTTTTGTATCTCCTGGAAGTTTCTGGAATAAAAACGTGGAATCATAGTGTTACTTACATATCAAGACTCAAATGCATGCGATATTTCTATCACTGTTCTTTTTGTCTTGTTCTTTATGTAATTAGCATTTCATTTAATTTGTTATTGTTGATGTATTAACATGCTTCAAGCAATTCTATATTGAGTCACTTCTGAACGATTTAGAATTGTTATATTAAAGATATATGTCAGAAATAAATACCAGTATGTCATGCGATATGTTTTCATAATTACTTTGTTTAATTTCTTAAACAAAGTAATCATTATTTAAATGCATCTTCCTATGGATAAGTAAACCATTTATATGATTATTTGTTGGCTAGGAGTTATCAAAAATCACATTGTTATAAGATTACCTGGGTTATATAGATATATGTGTATATTTTTAGAGTTATAGATTAAATCACCTATCATATTTGTTATACATTTAAAACACTCATTCATCAAACCATACATTATTGGGAAACTGGTTCCATAACATCTAGTGAGAGCCACCACTCCGAATGGAAAAGGAGTTGTACTAAGTTTCGGACCAGGTGGCTATCCCCAATTTTGATGCTACGATTTTAGAGGCATCAATAGGTGGATACTCTAACATGAAACCCCATTTGAGCTAAAAGTGTGATGAAGCTTGGGTCCTAATTTCAGACCTTGTCTTGCTATAGTTTCTGAGATATGATCCAAGGAAGTTAGGATTTTTGCAGGCTCTCGAATAACATCCTAAACAGGTGACCTTGAGAAAATCGTCATAACTTTCTCTCAAAATATTAGATTGTAATTTTGTAATAATTTACAGAAATAGGATGGACTATAGTTTTATGTGCATCGTTTTCAGGGTTGAAGGTTAAAACAGTGGCACGTGGCACTTCGTACAAGTTCAATCTACTGAAAAAGTGTATAATCAGGTCATCTTGGGAGATTGGTCATAACTCTTTATTGGAGAATCCAATTTTGATCAAACTGGTGGAGTTGGAAATAGGACTCAGAGGGCTACCAAATTTCGTAATTTTAGACCTTGGAGATCCAAAATTTTAGAGATACATCAGATTCAATATCGAGCTCCTACAAAGTGAAAAAAGGTGTGTAGTTTTTTTAAAAGTTTGCATAAGTTTGGTTTGAAAAATTAGTTTGAAGGAATTCAAAGGGCATAGTGAAGCATAATTATCATTAATTGATGCCCCGAGGAAATAAAATGGAAACACCTAGTAAGAAACCTAAAAACGCTAGCATGACTCACAAAGAAGAGGAAGAATTGCAACGTGATATATCAAAATTACGAGACCAAGTGCAACAAATTTCACTCTCACAAAAAATAACAGAAGCTAATATGGATGGTTTAAAGAAAGACGTGGAAGATAAGATGGATGGTGTGAAAGACAGCAGCGAAGATTGGAATAAAGACGTGGAAGGTTAGGAGGAAGGTTTGAAAAATATACTACAAGAAAGACTTCCTAATGGCGAAAATGTAGTAGTGAAAATGCATAATGAGAGCAAAAGAAATGTTAATCGTGATTCGAAGAATGACAACATTGAAGATTTGAAGAAAGATGTGGAAGGTTTGACAAAGGTTCTACAATAAAGGCTTCCTAATGGCGGAAAGGTAGTAGAGAAAACTCATGATAAGAACAAAATAAATGTTAATCATGATTTCATAGACTCTAATGTTGGAATAAAGACCCACCACACTCCAAAGATCGATATGTGGAAGTTTGATGGAAAGGATCCTGTAACATGGATACTACAGATGGAGGAATATTTCGATCTCCATAATGTGCAAAACACACAAAAGGTACGCATTGAAAATTTATATTTGGAACCCAATCAATTTGTATGGTATCAATGGCTTTGCTCTCATAAACAAATTGTCACTTAGGCAATTTTTACAGAATAAATAATAACACATTAAGAGGATACAAAAAGCAACACTTTTTTTAGCCAATTGATAAATCTCAAACAAAAAGGTTCAATGGTGGAGCACATTGAGGACTTCCAAAAATATAATATAAGGATAAAAGATATTACAGAGGATCATAGGATGTATGTGTTCATAGGGACATTAAATGATAACATCTAACATGAGGTTCACATTTGGGAACATGATTCATTGGAGAAGCCATTTAGGTTGGCAAGAAAAATTGAAAGAAAAATTATTGCAACAAGGAAGCCTACCAATAACAACTATAAATATGGAAGTGTTGTTTCCCCTAGACTTCCACAACCTATAAGGTTGACACCACAATAATTGGAAGAAAAAAGAGAAAAGGCGCTTTGTAACAGTTGTGATAAAAAAAAAAAAAACTAAAGATCATAAGTGTGCTGAGAAGAAATTATTTTACATAGATTGTGAAGAGGAAGAAGAAAAGGAAAAATAAACATCAAAAGAAGAGGATACACACCACAAAAAAATCCTAGAGAAAGAATAAATGAATCCAACCATATCTTGTAATGCATTGGCCAGAATAACCACTCCTCAAACTATCAAGACAGAAGGACATATCAAGAAGAAAAATCTAATAGTGTTGATTGATTCAGGTAGTACCCATAATTTTATTCATTATAAGATATCCAAGGAGTTGAATTTCTTCCTATATCTGGCACCAGAGTGTCAAGTGATGGCTACAAATGAAAAAACCATAAATTTCTCTAGAAAGTGCCATAATATCAAGCTAGCCATGGGAGAATGTGTTTTGAATAGTCTAATTCTTTCCATTCCAATGGGTGGTGCTCATGTTGTACTAGGAGTCAAATGGCTACAATCTTTGGGTACGATAACTTTTAATTTTCAAGAAATCTTCTTGAAAAAAAATCAAAAGGAAAGGAAGTTGAATTAAGGGGTATCGTAGGGAAACCGGGAAAGATAATGAGATCTAACGGCATGGCAAAGCTTCTAAATAAAGAACAATGTGGAATAATTGCACAATTACGTTCACTAGAGGTTCCCACGTCAAAATCATCTATTCTCCAGATCTCCAAAAAGTCTTGGACAATCATTCCAAGGTATTTGAGACTCTCAAAAGCCTCCCACCTATTCATGATCATGATCATGCTATTCATTTTCCAGGAAGTGTTGCTCCAAACTTTAGGCCTTACAGATATTCCTATGCAAAAAAGAGTAAAATTAAATGTATGGCTGCAAAAATGCTAGAAGTTGGTGTTACACTAAAATTTGTCACCATGACTATTTGCAGTTAGTATGGCTCCATCAACAGTCATACTATCCTCCTTGGCAAGCCTCATACCTCTGCTCTCCATGTCAAACTTCAAGAAAGAGAGAAAGTCATTAAAAACATATTTATCTCTGGATACACAGATTCTCTCATCCTTACATGCGTGTACGCATCCCAAGTTCACAATACCTGCGTCCTTGCACGCTCTGTATGTAAAGGGGTGGGTGCGTACTCCTGTAAAGGTCAAAAGGCGCGAGTTTCATCTTAAAAAAGTTACTTGTGGTCATTTCTAGAGCATTCTAGAAGCTTTTTTGACGTGTATTGAGCGCCTCCAGATGGTTCATGTATCCCTATGAAAGAGGAACTTATCCCATCAAGAGAGGAGCTATCCCATCCAAAGATGGGCTTATCCCATTGATGGTGGACCTGATTAACTTCCTCTAGAGCACTATAAATATAGGCATTGGGCCAGAGGAGGGGAGGTTGAAAGCTGAATATTCCAAAGGGTAGATGCTGCTGGAATTAGGACTTCCTTGTAGAAGCTTGTGAGGAGAGATTCCCATCCTTTCTTGTTTCATTTGGAAGTGGGTGAGCTTATCAAAGTAAAGGAAAACTCTTGCTGGACCCTGGGAGGAACTTGCACAACACCAAGGCTCAGGTTGTAATGGTTTCTTTTGTTTCCTATTAATACAAATAAGTCCATTCTTCTCAACAATTTGTTATTAATGAGTTCTTTCATATACTCCTTGGTCTGTATGTTGAATATGTTTTATTTTATGAGATATTCAGGTGCTATTTAATCATTTGATTGTTAGTGAATGCAGGTTTCGAAGAGAAGGAGGAGCTCATCCAGATCGATGAGGTTGGACGACTACAACAGCGTTGGACTACAGGTAGGATCTAAACACTTGATTTCTTGTATGGTAAATGCATGTTTAGAGAAGGATTGTTCTTAATTGTCTTGTTGGTCACTAGAAAGCCTTAAGCTTCTAGGGAGGTTGGTTTTGTTCGCAAGATTAACTATTTCCGCATGACAACTGCCAAAGGACAATAAGTTCCCAAGCATTAAGTGTGACATACCAAAGGTTATGAAGTACGCTTTGCTCTAAGGACTTGAAGTAGATTTGTGATACAAATATTTTCTGGGTGATCATGGAGGCGAGCATCTGGATATGGATTAATAGGAGGTCACGCCTGTCCCCCATAGTGCACAACAATTTATAGATTTTTGTAGACTTCAAGGCAGAATGCACAATATTTACATCAAGGCATGAAAGGATTCAGCGCAGCAATGGACAAAGCTCCCATTCATATCCAATGATGACGTGATCTTTACAGTGTTAGAGACATGGCCTCCCGAGTGGCGTGCCCCAAATTTGGCAGAGTTGAAAAAGGCAGTAGCATAGAAAAGGAAGAATGAGGCCAAGCTACGCGTCACACAACTGGAAGAGAAAAGGCGCAATGAAAAAGCGGCAGCCGAGGTAAGGGTAGTCCGTGAAGCGGCACAGGTAGTTGTGGAGCAAAATAAGGTCGTCAAAGTAGCAGCAGCAGCGCAGACAGTAGAGGCCAAAACAATGCAGGCAGAGGAGGGCCAGGAAGTGTCTGTAGTATAGAAGGCGGAGGAAATAGACCTTGTAGAAGAGGATGCGGACCTAGGAACCACTTCGACCCAACTCAAATGACTACACGTCCCAGAGAGATCGAGTCCACAGAAAAATGTCAAGGCCTTGAAGCTGGCCATTGACCTGATCACATTAACTGAAGGAGACCTCTACGACATCTACGAGATGGTTCACGATGTCACCAAGTAAGCACTCCAAGAATCCCTAAGGGCACAACTATAGGAACTACAGGTGCGGCCCCCGCAAGAAGGTATCTTTTCCACCTACATTGCAGCAGGTACATCAGCAGCAAAACAAATGCTACGCACAACGATGGCCAATAGTGTTACCGAAAGGAGCGCTAGTAGTAGCAAATGAGATTGATAGAGATGTGGTTGGTAGGATCAAAGGACTTTGCCTCAATTTGGCTTCCCTTCCACGAGAAACATTATACCAACTTCAGGATGGAATAACAATAGAACTCCATGCCAGGGAGGGCTACACAATACAGGTTCTGAGTGAGCAAAAGATAAACATCAAATTGCTCAGCCTACAGCGTGATGAACTGGTATCACAGACTCAGTGGTTGGAACAAGTGGTAGATGATGCCTGCAAATGTATCTCGAAGCTGGCCATCCTAGCAGATCTACCAACAACAGAGTGGATCCACAAGTCGAAGACCGGCATCCGCGAAGCCAGAGCAAAAAAAACAAAGGTTCAGTTGGAGCTGAATCTTCAAATAGCTGAGTTGTGGTTAAAAGCGCCGCCTTCCACTCCCCAAGAAGTTAGAGAATAGTGTGCTAGAGCTATCCAAATAGGGTTGGAAGAAATTGGACATGTAGTACAACACTATACTGGTATGTTGGAACAAGCATTTGTGATCCTCACAACTTTACAAGAGGACCCCAACATACAGCGCCTGGAAACAAAGGCGCGTGAACTTCAGGAGTAGTACAAAAATGTCTGAGGAACCACGCAAACAGTTGTCCTCACTTAACGTCTTGCGAAGATGCAATAAGCTAAGGCACTGACAGAGTAGGTGGATGTGACGCAATAGAAAGAGGCAGTTATCAAAGCACGTGTCCAACCATGGATTGACGAGGCCTTCACCATCACAACAGATATCGAAGGCAAGCTCGCACATATGCAAGGGATGTACGCGCTAAGGTAGGGATTTTCTCCTAAAAAATAGGCTTTGAAAGAGCGCATGAAGCAAGTCCAGCAAATTGCAGAGCAATGCATTACGGACCTCTGAGCAGTTCGGGACCAATTGGAGGGACTCTGCACCAAGATCGTTGTGCCAATAGAGTGACTCGAGGACGAGTCACAATGTTTGTGTTGGGGACCTTTTGGGCATAAAATCCCCCCACAACATTTTTTGGGGATCAAAGCCCAAGTTTTTGTTAAATATGTTGTAAGACTTCGTCAATTGCGGGCACGAAGTGCGAAATGTACATTGAATCATAGGGTTTTTCACCCTAAGTTTTGTAATGTAATGTAATGTCATGTCAGCCTACCCATGGTCCACAGACCATGGGATTGTATAAATAGAGTGAGGCTCTAAGTTGTAAAGATAATGAGAAATAGATCAGAATGAATGGAGTCTAGAATATAGCAAGCATAGAGAAGAAGTTGAAGTGCCTTGGGTCATAGTAGTAGGTAGAGGCTCTACGGTTGAGTGCATAGAGGCCTAGTAGGGTCCGCAGCTGAGTGCGTGGACCCCTGCAGCTAAGTGCGCAGGGCGAAGTCGAGTCTGTAACCCAAGAAGAAGAATAATAAAGAGAATTTTGATTCCAAATACTGTGTATCTTCTTTTGTATTACTTTCTATGCATTTGTACTATTTTGCTTATCGTGCACACTTATATGAATATTGAACACTGTTAAGTATAATTGGGCTCATACAAATAAGTTAAGTAATTGGATAATATCAGGTTAATAGTAAGAAACTTGGGTAATAACATGGATCGTGCCTCAAGCAGGGCTGCGCAAAGGCATCATCGCAGGCTGCGAGGGACCAACGGATGTGTGTAGTGACATGTGCGCAGGGTCAAACTGCGGACCACTTAAAATCATCAGACATCTCTAGGGTGAGGAAACCTGGTTCTAGCACCCACCCATACTAATTCAGGTGAGACCTCAGTCTACACTTGGCGAACTGTTGCCGAAAGGGCCAATAGTACTGGGACTTGTTTGGCTAAATCACCTCTGAACATGGGTCAGGCCCATACAAGCCAACATCCATGCACTATTTAGTTTAGGAGTAGGAGTAGTGTTTGATTTCTTGTTTTGATTTGTTTGAATGCTTTCTTTTTTTTCGTGCTTGATTTCTCGCTTTGCTTTCATTTACTTCTATCCTTTTCTTTCTAGTTTGTTTGCTTGTTTCTCACCCATAGGTCTAGTTCGCATGAAACTGTGTGTGGCTCTCAAGACAAGCAAGGTAAACTAGAGGAGGACTTGTACAACTACCAACACTTGGTTATTTGTTTTCCTCTCTCTTTATGAAAATATTGTTTCCTTCAGTCTGTTATCACTGACAAAAATTCGATGCTAAATGTCTGCAAATAAGCACATGAACCCTTTTAGCAGTTTCGCAGCACAAAATGTTTAGGTGATTTCAGTAGCGCATAATTCATAATTTCCACTGGCTGCGCTACGAAATTGGGGATTTGTCCGAAACCATTGCTCACCTGTCATGCAAAATAGCTATGTGGTGGATGTATTTTACAGGTGGCATACTCTCAAGCTCCTGCGTGTATGCTTGTCATCAATTCTGAATCTTGAAGCCTCAAAGTTCATGTAGCTGTGAGTACATGCTCACACGTTGGTGGCCAGAGCACGATATGTAGATGTTGAACTAAATGTATAAAATTACGCTAAATGAGAAGTTTTATTACTTCAAATGGGAGGTAGAGAAGGGTTGATAGAAACTGCTGTGAAGACTTCGGAAACAGGTTACATACAGAGGCGTCTTGTAAAGGCAATGGAGGATATCATGGTTAAATATGACGGGACTGTCAGGAACTCACTTGGTGATGTTATTCAATTTCTATATGGTGAAGATGGTATGGATGCTGTTTGGACTGATTCACAAAAGCTTGATTCTCTTAAGATGAAAAAGAAGGAGTTTGAAAATGTTTATAAATATGAGCTTGATCAAGAAAATTGGAATCCCAGTTACATGTTACCAGAACATGTTGAAGATTTGAAAACAATCACGGAGTTCCAGAATGTGTTTGATGCAGAATTGCAGAAACTGGAGTCAGATAGACGACAGCTAGGTATGGAGACTGCACCTAGTGGGGATAACTCGTGGCCTCTGCCTGTAAACCTTAAGAAGCTTATATGGAATAGCCAGAAGACCTTCAAAATTGATACGAGATTAAAGGGGCTTGAATTGTTTGAACATTTCCTCCCTACAATTATATTAAATGTAAATTATATGCCTAACGCATCCGGTATGAGGGTTTTAATATGCTTCACCTATTTTATCTCGAGTAGAACTCGAAAGTCGCCAGTGGCATTATTTGTGTTCTGGTGCAGCTGTGCATGTCGGGAGGTCGTGATACAACCCGACAGGAATTGGATTTAGGACTTGTTCACTCTGCGGAGAAACAGTGAAATTGCAAGGGATGACAGAGGGAACGCCGCTCCAGCAGGGCAAGAGGAGGAGAAGAAGCCCTTGGATCAGGGAGCTCACATAAATTTGAAGGTCAAAGGCCAGGATGGGATGAGGTATTTTTTCGGATTAAGCGGAGCACTCAATTGCGCAAACTTATGAATGCCTATTGTGACAGGCAATCCATCGATTTCAACTCAATAGCATTTCTGTTCGATGGACGCCGCCTGATCTAAAACCTGAGGTCAACAAGACAAAGGAAAAGGGGCTTGAGCATTCGATTGGGTCATATTTCGCGATCGTCGAAACCCTGGTTCAAGCCTGTAGGCTATATGATGTAGAGCCATACATACATCGTCTGATTGAAAATAATAGTGCTTCAGTGTCTGAGGTGGCAAAATCATTGTTGAATGCATTCAAAGGTTGGGATTCTGCTCCTCTGATATTTGATTTTCTTTACAAAAGCCTCTTGTCATCTGGGAAGGTGAAAGAAGCAATTGCTGCATTTCATCAACTGAAAACTCATGGGTATTTTCCAACTGTTCAATCATGCAATAAGGTACTTTCAGGGTTACTCAAATTGAATTGCTCGGAGCAGGCTTGGAAATTTTATGGAGAAATGGTTCAATTTAAAATCCCAACCAGCAGCTATACTTTGAATATAATGATCCACTCTCTCAGCAAAAATGGAGAAATTCAGAAGGCCACCGATTTTTTTTGACCAGATGCTTGAAAATGGTTTTGTTCCTGATATTGTGACTTACAACACTCTTATAGAGGGACATTGTAGAAAGGGCAATATCAAAGAAGCTTTGAGATTGTTTTGCACAATGTCTAGGAAAGGTTTTACACCAGATGTTATCACTTACAATGCTCTGATCGTTGGCCATTGCAAATGCATGGATTGTAAGAACTATGAAGCCAGAGAGAGGAATTGCGGGCATGGTTTCCTGGTATACCTGGAAATTTGATTAACTTTTTCTTGTATGTTGCAGAAGAGGTTAGAGGTATTCTGGCACAGCTGGGTTATGCGGAGTCAGAGGATATTATTGGAAGAACAGATTTGCTAAGACCAAGGCGCATATCCCTCATGAAGAATCAACAACTGGATCTCAGTTATCTGCTTTCTAGTGTTGGACGACCAAAATGGAACAGCACATCAAGGACCGACAAACAGGGGCCTATGTTTCAGGGTAACAGAAAAGATGTGTCATTGAAGACAAACATGGAGCATTAAAGGTTCATCATAGCTATCTCAGCCAAACTCTAGATGTCAGAGAATGAAAATGATTGAAGATCAAGGCTATTATAGAATTTGAGTCCTATTTGATTTAGAAGTCTAGAAGATCTAGTAGAATTAGAATTTAATTGTTTTAGGATTCCAGTGCTGTCAATTAATAGTCAGCTGTAATTATTAGTTAGTTAAAAGTTAGTAGGTGTCATCATAGGCAGAATCGAATTCCCCTCATGCTGGAGGAGGAATATCGATTAGTTAGAGTTATGTCTCTATATATAGCTGAATCATCTATGTAATAGGGGTGGGATGTTTATGAAAAAACAGAGTTTATATTGGCTTATGTAAAAGACTTGTTACAGTAATAGAAAGACTACTTTTTCTTCTCAAGATTCATACTTTGTTCAAATGCTCAAGATGTATGTGGTTTTGTCTTATCCTTTATATTTTACAGCTCTATAGATATACAATCACTCTGAATTCACCTAGTGCTCAGACTTCCTGTGTATATTTATGAGTTGAGAGTCTTTTGAGAAATTTTTTGAGTGTTTAAACATTACATGCCTTGACTTCCATGAATGAGTAGTAGATAGTTTACTGAAATGGTGTTTGACTCCATGAGCCCAATGGAAGAAATGTTATGTTGTATTTCCAACCATCATGTTTATTTAAGTTCTCATTACAAGAGTTAGCCCTCTTATTGTTTAAAGATAAATCAGTAGTTTATTTTGAGAGAGCCCTCTCAGGTTAGGGAGGCTAATCCTTAGCCAAGAGTCTGGTCTGAAATAGTTACATAGAGTCTAACTGGTTAGCAGCCATCAGTACTGATTTTGTGATAACACAGTCAATGATGTCCTGATGGAAAATATGTTTCATTCAGAATGAGTCTTGGTGAAAACACAATGCTTGTACTTTTAACTAGTACCGCCTACTCTCATTGGTTATTTTGGGCTAACCCTTGTTGGCTCAGTCAAGTATAGTAAGGTGAGGGTGAAAACATTAACAAGTATTGTCAAAGGTATATATAAAATAATTCTCTAAGGGGACAACCTATTTTGCTCTCAATAACTTGAGATCCCTCTTCCGCCTCTGAAATAAATAAGTGCCTATGCACAGTTCTTTGAAAATAGAAAATAAATAAGGCAAAAGAAGAGAAAGGCTTCTTGCACATAGAGGTGATGTAAGTAACTCCGTTGGGGTACTGACAAGGCTTGCTGGTAGCGAAGTGATGCTTGTGTTCTTGCGTGACTCCGTCAAGGTACTGCCTAGGCTTCTAGCAGTGGAGCAACACCAGAGATGAAACTAAAACTCTCACATCTATATTACTTGTGCACCAATATACCCCTCATCCCTAGTCAGAAAAACTTAGTTGAATTGGCTTGGTATGTGTGTTGATCAATCAAGAGAATGGCAGGGACTATATCTTTAACTCAAGTCTAATGTGGAATCAATGATGATGAAAGGATCGAACAATACTTCTAGAAGACTTAGACTAATTTTTCATGAACAAGGCCCATACAGAGAGCTAGATTTCTACCAGTGTGTTTCCAATATTGTAGCGGCTACAACCACCCTCCAAAATGTTTCCTTCGCTTTGTTTTGGAGCCTCCCTCCTCGAAATCATAGTAGTTATCCTACATTGATTAGGTACTTGTCTTTATTTGATTTTGTCTATCATTCAATAGTTTGTGCTCATTCACTTGTCCCATCGGTCAACCACAAGATTACCCAAAACTTGGTTCACATCCAGTCAATGGGCTGTCGAGAAAAACTACGTAATCCTGGAAGGCAATCTATCTTCCCATCAAGAATTGCGCAGAGTAGCCCAATAACTAACTTGCACTCAAAAATTATGCAGAGTGTTGGCATTATGATATAGGTGTTGTCCTTGATGGCAACTCACTCGGAGGTATGATACAGGTGTTGTCCTCAGTGGCAACTCAATTAGATAACAAATCATAGTAAAACAGGTCAAGAGAGAGGTATACGTAGGTTAACCTTGATAAAAGTGTGTATACACGCAGATGAGCAGAACAGAAGACGCATATACGTACACACGCAGGTTCACAAAAAGAAAGGCACGTACATAGTAGAAAACTAAGTTTTGGCCCATGGTATTTGGTCCATGGTATTTTGGTATTGGTCCATGGTATTTGGTCCAAAGTGTTGACCCCAGGTATTGGGTCCAAGGTATTAGTTATACATGGTTTTGGACCATGGTATTGAGAGAGGCCTAAACCTATATAGGAAGATCATTAGACCAAAGTGGGTGAAAGTGTAAGTAATGAATATCTGATGAAGTGTGAGATCTAGTATGCTAGTTATGGGTTTGTGATGCTTGGCTCGATCTGAATCAAGGATGCTCCTATGCGGTTGATAAAGGTTGATGGATCGGGATCTTGAAGACTAAAATGTATTATCATTATATGGTATGATCATGAGTAGATCTTAGTACTGGCGCATGTTTTATCCTTTATATCTTATTGTCTGGGTATATCTGAAGTTGGAAATTGCAACGAAGGTATAAGTAATTATCTTTAGATTTGTATGCGGGTTCTCTCTGGAAAAAGAGTGTATACATGCTAGTTTGAGCATATACATTATGAGATTTGATATTTCAGGTTGTTGTTGGTTCTAGTGGTTGTTGTAGAGTTCTGGGTTTTGGTCCGTGTTCTAGTAACTGTATTTTGAAGACAGGGTTTCAGTGATTCAATATTGGGTGATTCAGAGATTGATGATGCAGGATTAAGTTGATCATTGTATTGCAGTGGTGATTGTTTTGTATTTATGGATCCAGTATGAAAATTTATGAAACGTGGTCCTTGGAAGAAAAGAGAAGGTTGTAACCTTTTGTAGGCCAGCACCTACATACTAGTACAAGAGCTAAGGGGGTTGTAGCTCCCCTCCAAGAGAGTTTGGAAAATGAGAGAAGGTTGTAGCCTTCTACAGGTAGAAGCTTGTGTACTGGTATAAGACTGCAACAATACATAAATATTGTAAAAAGAAGTTTCTTATTAAAATAAGATAGAGACGAATTGCAGCAAGTGGTTTTCACCCACATTGGGTTTCCACCTTATATCATTGTGTTCATGTGTGCTTCTTATGTGTGATGATCTGTTCTGTTTTACTGCACCTATTTACTATTTATATGGTTAATAATGTTCTGATGCACTCATTAAAGATCAAGTAACTGAATCAAAATTTTACTGGATATACACTTGTTGCATTGCACACAGTTGCGTATACACGCGGGTTGTCTTAACAGAAGTAGTGTATATGAATCTGAATATGGAAATGAAAAAGTTTTATTAAATAGATAATACGGATTCACCCCCCCCCCCCCTCTTAGTATTATTTCCAACAATTGGTATCAGAGCAGGTCCTTCAGAAGAAGCTTGATCGCTTGAAGGAAGATCCATCAAGATGAGTAATCAAGAAAGAGAGGCATCCCTCAGGCCACCAATCTTTGATGGGAGAAACTTTGTCTACTGGAAGATAACAACCACAACATATCTACAATCACTTGGAATGAATGTTTGGGGAATTGTGGAAGGAGGATATTCATATCCATCAGCAATTCCTACAGATACAGCAGAGAGAAAGCAATATGAACTCAATGCCAAAGTTGTTACTATCTTATTGGGAAGTTTGTCAAAATCAGAATCTGTCAAGGTCATGCAGTTCAAATCAGCCAAAGAAATATGGGATAAAATCATTCTAGGCTATGAAGGAGATGATCAAGTAAAACGTGCAAAGCTTAAAACTCTCAGAATATGGTATGAAACTCTTAAGATGCATAGTAATGAAAGCATGGCTAGTTACTTCTTGCGTATAGATGAGATTATCAATTGTATGAGGAATCTGCGTGAAGAAATTAAGGAAGTTGTCTTAGTTGAAAAGGTTTTGAGATCCTTGTCTGCTAAATTTGAATCCAAAGTGTCTGCCGTAGAAGAAAAGGAGTATCTACAGAAAATCACTATGACGCAGCTTCACAAAATCTTAACTGCTTTTGAGATGAGAATAGGAGGACCATCAGACATAAGAGAAGTCACATTCAAAGTATCAGCAAATGGAAAGGAAAAACTCAATGAATTAGGATACATTTCAGAAGAATAAGATGAGGTAAATTTTGTCAAGAATCTTGAACGAGGATCTAGAATATTCAAAGGTAAACTAACTTTCAAATGCTTTTCATGTGATAGAGTTGGTCACTATGCTGCTAGATGCCCTCATAACAAAGGAAAGATGTCTGAAGAAAGTAATAGAAGTTATTATACTCATGATAAAAGTAATGAATCATCCAATAGTGATGAAGACATTAGACTTCTAATGGCATATGAAAATAAGGACGTAGAAACAAAAGAAGTTACCATATTAAAAGAACAACTAGAGTTAGTAACCAGAGTAAGGGAGCAGCTGTAGGATGTAGTAAAAGGTCAGAGCATAACAATTCAGAGACTTGAATCGAATGTCCTCTCTCTAAAATAAGATCTTAAAGAATTAAACAAGAAGAATAAATAATCTCTTGAAGAACAAGAACATGAAGTGCTCGAATTAAGGCAACAAGTGGAAGAAGGAAGAAAAGCTGAAGAAAACATAAGGAAGCAATATCTGGAAAAGGAAGAAAAACATCAGGTTGAGGTAAATATCTTAAAAGGTAAATTAGAAGAAAAGGATAAACTGTTACGATTTCAAGACAGTACTAAGATTTTGGATGATATTATTAGTAGTCAAAGATCCCCTGCTATCAAAACTGGTCTTGGCTTTTATGAATCTGTTGAAGGTGAATCTAGCTCACAAGGTGAGGCAAGGAACTCTAATGAGAATTATGAATTGATCAACAAGGAGATGAGGGGACAACCTCATCAATAGCCAAGGAAAGGAATTTCTCAAAGAAAATCCTTTGCTCCTAACTATGGAAGTGATAGACAACTATTTCCTTCGATGAATAATGTTGAATGTTATGTATATCATAATCTTGGACATGTTGCAGCCAGATGCAGAAGTAGAATGGTTCAAGACCATCACACAAAAATATCATCACATTCCAGGTACTTCAAGGGATATTGTTTTGCTTGCAATATGTTTGGCCACAAAGAAATTGATTGCAATAGAAGGAACATGAAACATGTAAGATTTTAAGCATGTAACAAGTTTGGACATAAAGTAAGGGAATATAGGGGCAAAATTCAAACTCCAAAGCAAGAGGATCATACATCTTCACAATTCCAGACAAAATTAGAGATAGAAAGATGTGGCATAACTCAGTTAGCTGACATAACATACACAGGGGAAACTGAAAGTGTAGACTTTCAGTATTCCAATTTTGATATGTAGATTTTATGAAGACAAGTCGCATATATACGCGAGTTAAAGGCTGCAGAATCACGTATATGGAGCTCAGAAGATAAGTAGCAGAATAGACTCAGGAAATGGTTTAGTCATGGTTGGCACAGGCTCAAGGGGATCATATGTTTCGAATAATGCATTATTGGCATTATGGTTAGAAGTCTTTGGTGATGATGCTTATTGACACATTTTTCCTCTGATTAATTGATTGACCAAGAGAATGGATTGCAGGTCTAGATGGTGTAGATCATATGGTGTACGATAGTTGATGATAACTATCATGATCATGTTTAGGTCCTTGGTCGTTACCTTGCATGTGCTCAGGGGGAGCATGGACGGATTGGTACATCTTGGCATATACAAAGGGGGAGCTCAATCAGAGATTTCAGTAGGTACTCAAGGGGAGTATGGACAGTAGAAGGTATACCAAGGGAGAAAACTTCTTGGTCTACCCTTTGCCCTTGATGTCAAAGGGGGAGAGTGACTTGGTGTGGTGGTTGCCATCAAGTCCAAAGGGGGAGATTGTTGGCATTATGATACAAGTGTTGTCCTTGATGGCAACTCACTCACAGGTATGATACAGGTGTTGTCCTCACTGGCAATTCAATCAGATGACAGATCATAGTACAACAGGTCAAGAGAGAGGTATACGCAGGTTAACCTTGATAAAAGTGCATATACACGCGGATGAGAAGAACAGAAGATGCGTATACGTACACACGCAGGTTCATAGAAGGAAAGGCGCGTCCATGTCGAAAAGCTAAGTTTTGGTCCGTGGTATTTGGTCCATGGTATTTTGTATTGGTCCATGGTATTTGGTCTGAAGTGTTGACCCCGGGAATTGGGTCCAAGGTATTGGTTCTACATGGTTTTGGACCATGGTATTGAGAGAGGCCTAAACCTATATAAGGAGAAGATCATTAGACCAAAGTGGGTGAAAGTGTAAGTAACGAATATCTAATGAAGTGTGAGATCTAGTATGCTGGTTATGGGTTTGTGATGCTTGGCTCGATCTGAATCAATGACGCTCCTATACGGTTGATAAAGGTTGATGGACGGGGATCTTGAAGACAAAAATGTATTATCATTATATGGTATGATCATGAATAGATATGAGTACTAATGCATGTTTTATCCTTTATATCTTATTGTCTAGGTATATTTGAAGTTGGAAATTGCAGTGAAGGTATAAGTAATTATCTTTAGATCTGTACGCAGGTTCTCTCTAGTGAAAGTGTATACACGCTGGTTTGAGCGTATACATTATGAGATTTGATATTTCAGGTTGTTGTTGGTTCTAGTGGTTGTTACAAAGTTCTGGGCTCTGGTCTGTGTTATGGTAATTGTATTTTGATGACAGGGTTTCAGTGATTCAGTATTGGGTGATTCAGAGATTGATGATGCAGGTATAAGTTGATGATAGTATTGCAGTGGTGATTGTTTTGTATTTATGGATCCAGTATGAAAATTTATGAAACATGGTCCCTAGAAGAAAAGAGAAGGTTGTAACCTTTTGTAGGCCAGCACCTATGTACTAGTACATCAGCTAGTACAAGAGCTAAGGGGGTTGTAGCTCCCTTCCAAGAGAGTCTGGAAAATGAGAGAAGGTTGTAGCCTTCTGTAGGTAGAAGCCTGTGTATTGGTATAATACTACACTAGTACATAAATATTGTAAAAAGAAGTTTCTTATTAAAAGAAGACAAAGACGAATTGCAGTAGGTGGTTTTCACCCACATTGGATTTCCACCTTATATCATGGTGTTCATGTATGCTTCTTATGTGTGATGATTTTTTCTGTTTTACTGCACCTATTTACTGTTTATATGGTTAATAATGTTCTAATGCACTCATTAAAGATCAACTAACTGAATCAGAATTTTACTGGATATACGCTTGTTTCATTGAACACAGTTGTGTATACACACAGGTTGTCTTAACAAAAGTAGCGTATATGAATTTGAATATGGAAATGAAAATTTTTTATTGAATAGATAATACTGATTCACCCCCCCCCCCCCCTCTTAGTATTATTTCCAACACAAAGCAGGGCAACCAACCTTGCTATGGAAAATTGCGCAGAGCAAGCCAGTCGACACTGCTATCCAGAATTTCGCAAAGCTAGCCAGTAAGATCTACTCTCCACAAATGTGCAAAACTGGCCACAACACTGCCTTGGAGAATTAGGTAAAGCTGGCTAACCATCCAGTGCCACTCAGCCCAGAAATAGCCCAGAGGATTTCCCTCACTTGTTGTATGTTGCATGTGCTGGTAGGTTGCCCTGTTCCCTCCAGAATTGCGCAATACTTCCTTTCATGTCAGGCATATTTTCCTAAATAATAAAAAAGAAAAATCAAAAAGCATCCCTAGATTTTAGGGATCTATTTTTAACAGTGGGAGTTACATGCAAAGTTAATTTTAGAAACTCCCCACCAAGTGTCACTTTTTCCTAAATTTGTGGCATGCATGTCATGTAGGAATTTACAGGGTAAGTTCCTCAGACAGAACACCAAAAGGACACCGCTCACAAACAGATCACAGATCAATACACCAGTATTTTGACGTGGTTAAAACCCTCAGAGAGGGAAACAGTCCACGGCCTGCGCCAACGTGGCTACTACAGGCAATTTATTAATTAAAGAATGAAAATTTACATAAGCTTCTCTCATGCACGGTTAACCTACAAATGACCCTCCATGCGCTTTAAATAGAATTCATGGACCAATCGGGTGTCAAGCCACGGATCAAGTGTCGGTAATACCGAGGAGAGAATGAACCGTCGGATCACTACATATCGTGACCGTCGGATTGTAAGTTACAAAATGTTCAACGGTAAAGAAACACACTTTACCTAACTCTATACTAGACCAAGTTGAACTTAACTATTCCTATGTGTCGGAATATCCTAACATCCCCCCTTAAGAACAACTTGGGATAGGATTGAAGGATTTACAAATATGACACAATAGGAGAAGGAAGGAGGCACTAGAGCCTATCCCCCTTTAGTGACAACTTCCTGAACTCCAACCATAAATCGAAGTTTAGTAAACTTCGTCTCTGTGAGAGCCTTTGTAAAGATTTCTGCAACTTGATCATCTGTTGAATAATATTGCACTTCAAGAACATGGTCATGAATGAGCTTTCTGATGAAGTGCATGTGTAGTTCAATGTGTTTGCTAAGCTAATGTTGGACTAGATCTTTGCATAGTTGAATGGCACTTTGATTATCACACCAAAATGTAGTCGGACACTGCTGCTGAAAGCCAAATTCGGATAGGATCTGACTAAGCGACAAGGCTTCCTTACTAGCTTCTACGGCACCACGATACTCTGCTTCTGCTGAAGAAAGAGAAATGGCACCTTGTTTCTGGCAAGCCCATGTAATAGGTCTTGAACCAAGAGTGAACACATAACCGGCAGTAGACTTCTAATCATCAGGGTCACCAGCCCAATCGGGATCAGTGCAACCAACCAATAGAGGAGATGCTTTGGCACTGTAATGAATTCCAAACTGAACTGTACCTCGAACATAACGAAGTATTTTTTTAGCTGCTTTCCAATGACTTTCACGTGGCTTTTGCATAAACCGAGCAACAAGGCCAACAGCAAAGGAAAGGTCAGGACAAGTATGGGTTAGATACAAAAGTTTTCCTACAAGTTGATGGTATAAGGTAGCATCAACTTCAGGGGAAGTACAAGTGACTGAAAGTTTGACTCCAGACTAAAAGGGAGAAGGAGTTGGCTTACAATATTCCATGTGAAAATGGCGTAGAAGATCACAGGCATACTTGGATTGGGAAAGGTAAATACCTTCCTGGAATTGCAAAACTTTAAGCATTTTTATGTGTTTATTATGGTAGGCGTTGATATCTAATTTAAATTTAACTTTATTTTAAATAAATTTGTATATTTCCATATCATATTAATATTAATATTCAATATATTGAAATTTAAATTAATCAATTTTAATACCAATAGTATTTATAAATATTTTTATTAAAATTAAATTAATTTAATTATTTTTATGTTTATGAATCGTAAGGTTTGATATTAATTTAAATTTAACTTTATTTTAAATAAAATTGGTATTTTCCATATTTGTATTAATTATCATTTTAATATTATTATTTTAAATTAAATTAATCAATTTTAATATCAAATATTTTTTGATAAAATATTTTTAATTTTATATTATATATATTATTATTTATTTTATTTAATTTTTAATTCTTTGATTTTATTAATTACTAAAAAATTATTAAGTTTAATTTTATAATTAATTAACTATTAAAAGGTTGAGCTCAAATGGTAGAGGTACATATTGTGTTTTTTGGTGTGGGCATTTTAAATTTATGGAAACATATTTTACTTGGTGATGATTGTGAAGAAAAGTCCTATAATTGTTTCATTAAAAACAAGAAAAAAAAAAAATATAATATCTAATAATTTCAGTTGGCCAAGTTGTTGTCATTAAAGCACCTGTACTATTGATGGTGAAAAAGGTCCCATAATTGTTTCATTAAAAAAATGTTAATTTTTAAAATATTTAATAATCTCAATTTAGTTCTAACGGTTAGTTTAGTTGGTCAAGTCCCTGTCATTAAAGCACCTCTACTATTGAGAGGTAGTTCCTGTCATTAAAGCATCTCTACTATTGAGAGGTAGTTGGTTCGATTCTCTAGACACTCTTAGGGTCAGGATTGAGTTCAAAGGAAGTGATCCTTTCAAGTAAATCTACTTAGTATAATATTCTATAGATTTAACAATCAATGATCTCTGGACACTCTTAGGATCGGGATTGAGTTCAAAGGAAGTGATCCTTTCAAGTAAATATACTTAGTATAATATTCTATAGATTTAACAATCAATGATCTCTGGAAGCTGTGAACTACATAGAAAAAATCTAATAATCTCAATTTAATATCTATTTCACAAAAATGATATAATCTCAATTTAATATCTATTTCACAAAAAGATAAATAATAAATATGAACCACATAAAAACAATAATAATAATAATATTTTTATTTATTTGATTTAAATGATAATTATTATTCATATAGAGAGACCATTTAAATTTATTTTGAGACTGTAAATTTTTTTTATTTTTATAATAAAATAATAATTAATAATAATAATAATAATAATAATTATTATTATTATTATTATTTTAATGTTAATTTTTAAAATTTTAAAAATGTAAGTGGTGGCAAGAGGGAAAGGGTGTTATATGGCCTTAAAGAAGTTAAAGTTATAGAGTATTCATGGGTTTTGTTTTGGGATGTATGACAAACAACAAGGCTTAAGCTTGTGCCCTTTAGGAGGGGATTCAATTATCCAAAGAAAATCAGTTAGCTTCTCTTATTGTTTTGAGAAACTCATTCTTTATTCAACATTTGGTGAAGGGCTCTAAGGGACAAAACATTAAAGTGTTATGAAAAGAATTAGAAAGGGTTCTCCTCAATAGCTTTTTTCTATGTTATCTACGATCTCAATAAAGATGTAGACTTATAGGCTAATGGAGAATGTAAATTAAGAAAAGAAGATTTAAAAATCAATGATCGAATCAAACCCTCTCATATTCCTTAAAGTGAAATAAATTAGCATTGCAAAAATAATTTAATAAAAATAAAT
>APFE031556788.1:41374-54211 GCA_000404065.3 Pinus taeda
TTAAAGGTTGGTGTGCCCCAAGTCGGGTGCAATCCCCCAGCGATTTTGACGGCTTTGATGCCCCTGGGTCACAGTTTCTTAAGCCATAGGTCAAGCCTCATTCAATCTCTCATGAGCTTCTTAGACCACTTGACTAATTATATATATATATATATATATATTATATTCAATTTAATATGATGGATCTTTAAGTTTCCATTTAAGACATGTTAAATTTGTAAATATATTTTCTCACGGAAATTTAATTTATCCCCAATTTATTATTTATTTATCTAAATAATAGCCGAAAAACTTTTAGAGTTAAAAATATGTAGTGGAAAAAAACAAGAGAGATCAATCACACATTACAAAAATTAATTAAACCACAAATAATTCTCCATCATTTCA
Organism: Pinus taeda; assembly: GCA_000404065.3. NCBI lineage: Eukaryota > Viridiplantae > Streptophyta > Pinopsida > Pinales > Pinaceae > Pinus > Pinus taeda. Next base: position 41,762 of record APFE031556788.1, read on the forward strand.
TTATCCATAAAATGTCATTTTTTTACCCACAAAGATACGAGAAATATAATTTGGAACCTGCAACTCACCTCCATAAGAATGAATTCAGAATAGGTAAATTGGCCTGAAGGAAATATGCCTCCAAATGAAATCACTATGAAGAAATCAACCATGAATGATAAGATGTACGCCCTAAAGCAACTTGATCTGTGCCCCGCCACTAATGTGTATTGGAAAAAACCCAACACTCCACCATAAGAATGAATTCAGAACAAATAAATTGGCCTCAAGGAAATATGCCTCCAAATGTAATCACTCTAAAGAAATCAACCATGAATGATAAGATGTACGCCCTAAACCAACTTGATTTGTGCCCTGCCACTAATGCATATTGGAAAAAATCCAACACTCTAACTAAAAAAAACCCTAGAAACTATAAGAAAAAGAAAGATAAAGTACAAAAAAAAGAAATATATGAGGAAGGAAGAGTAGTTTGTTTCTCTTCACATTTCTAGGACTATAAGATCAAGAATGAATGAATGTGAAAGGACTCTTATATATATATATATATCATGCATGAGAGAGATAAGGAAGGGCATTAATATTATGTGCTTACAAGGAACCTATAAAGATACATGTGGACCACTACACTCCATGGGTACACATGTCAAGCTCCAAAGTAATGGCATCCACAAGCAAGGATCTAAATGCAAGGACACTCCATATATTGCATCAAACAACACTACTACAAACCTCCATGCAAGCATCTGAACTACCCCATGTTTTGTAAAACCCAATGACCTCCTTTAGCATGTAAAACACTCCTCTAATCTAGCTTCTCTACACAAGCAACTTGTAATAGTGTTGGTGAAAATTCCATGTAATAAAAGTTAAAAAACAATATCTACGGTTGATGGGACACTTATTCCAAGCTGAATGTTGGGCAGGACATCCTAGGGGGTGTTCATTTGGTTGTTTATGGCTAATGAAATTGGAAAAGGCAAAGGTTGAGGCTTTGGAAAGGCAAATAGCATTTTTGGCACAATTATTTATGAAAATAATGGAAGTTAGGAGAAAAGGGAGGTGAAAGGTCACGGGTTGCATGTCAGGAGGAAAATAAAAGAAAATAATGGAAAATAAAGAAAATAGAGGCCTCATTCATAAAAAGGCTTATGAGGATCAGTTGGTAACCTTTTGTCAATTGAGTTTTGAAGCTCTCTCATTATTCTCTCTCTCTATCATACTCTTGGACACTTAGAGATCTCTTGGAGCATTTTGGCATTGGAGCAAGAAAGGTGAAGAAGGCAAGAGAAAGAAAAGATCAAGCAGGGAAATGCATTATCAAGTAGCTACAATAGGCTTCATTGTGGGTATCAACTTGCATGTGTATTTTCCTTGCTAGATTTGGCATGCATGGCCTTGCATGTGGTTATTTTCTATCATGGCATGGGTTTTTCCAGGTGTAATAATGTTTTCAACCTAGCTTTTCCATTTCCAGATAGCCATGGTGTGATGGGGTTCTCACGTTTTGGTTGAGTCGGATTGTCAGATGGATTTGAAGCTGAGTGAGGTGGATCTCCGAAATGATAGAACACATGGCTTAGTAACCCTTGAGCCATACGGTGGGTTGCGGTAAAGATGGATTTTGTGTTGCCTTGGATGGCCTAGGAATCCTTGTTGATGAATGGCAGGATATACGGTAATGCTTAGAGGTGGTTTTCTATCCATTGGGCCTAGTAATCCATGGTTTAGGATATGTGGTAAATCTTGGAGAGTGGGTCTCGGTTTAGGGCCTAGTGATCCAAGTTTGGGTTGCGATAAAGCCTGAGAGACTAGGAGACAAGAAAATTCCTCAATGTGTAGGTGGAGAGATCCGCTAGCATCCATGCTTGTTTGGATTAAAGATCGGGTGGAGATCATGGTAAATCTTGTTATGATGTGTTCATTGTGTTGACCTAGTGATCTGGGATGGATCACGGTAAATCCTGGTTTCTATTGATGAGGGTGAGGTGGTTGAGCCTCAATATGCCTTGGTTGGTTCTTTGGGTTCAAGTCCCACATTCATGCTTGGAATATGGCACAATGGTGAATGGCTGAAGAGATATTTGGCTCAACCATTCTATGGTCGAGTGGAATGGTAGTCCCATCTCCGATTGGTTTGTTGCATTTAGTAATGAGAAATTCATTCCCTTGATTTTCATGTGTAAATTTATTGATGTATATGTAATTTTTTATGGCTGATATGTTTATGGTAATTTTGTTCCTATTATGCTGGTTATATGTATATTTTATGACAACAGTTATGTATGGCTCTCAGCATGTTTTTATTTTTGAAGGAATGGATAGTGTATCTATGGCATAATATATGATAATGCAAAAAATGACACGAGGGAAAAATGGTTCATAGTGATTCTCATATAAGTATGAGATCCCCACACTTAATTCTGTTGTTTACACATGTAGGCTACATGTTGATGATATGTTTGACGAAATGTCTGGCATGGCTAGTAGGGGTTTGGTTATGGTCTTGTTCATCTTATTGATTTTGCATCATTATTTCCCTGTATTTTTAATGATTTCAAGCTATCACTCCATTCTGGGCAGTGGCCTGGGCATTGGTCCTAAAAAAGTGGCTTAAATCCCAAGGTCGCTGGCACAAAACTGGAAATTTTGGTCTCTAGTAGCTCGAAGGCAAGCCTGTGAGAGCGACTTTAGGTTGTTGGTCACTCCCTTGCCTATAGCATGAGAGTGATTATGGCCTAAGATATCCAAAACAACAGTGGGACCCAGGGACAGGTTATCTTAGTGGATGACTTGTCTTGTAAGGGTTATGTTGATGATGTTGGATGACTATGTGTGATGTTTTCATCGATTCTACTTCATTAAAGTCACATAGGAGGTTGAATCTAATCATAGTAGCCTCTCATCTCATGTTTACCTAGTTGACATGGTTACTTGGGTGGGTGTGGGAGGAGGGTGTTACAGAGTGGTATCAGAGCATGGTTGACCCCTCGAACTAGATGGGCAGTGTGTGTTGGTCATGTATGCATGTCAGTTTCATGTGCGTCTCTTACACTTGCATTTCATGTGCTTGTAGGATTTTCTTACTGATTGATTATGGTTGTGGTGATGTTGCTATGGAGAATTTGATATTGATATTTTAGAATGTATTTGTCATGAGTATGTGATTGGTTGCATATGGATTATATGTCACTTACATTTTGATTTAATGTCGCCTACTTACATCCTTGTATACATCCTTGTATGTTAGGTTACATTCTTGAATATTTTGATTACATGTATTAGTCTTGTAGGTTTAATACAGGAATTGATCGCTTATGTTTGACTACATGCATTTATGTATACGTGTAGTTGATTAGGCATTCCTTATGCATGTTTTTGGTTGCATGTGGCAATGTGTACAATGGAGTAATGGTCATTGTCATGCATGAGTCATAGAATGCATTGTTGATATGGCCTTGCATTGATGACTGGACCCTAGCTAGAGTGATGTTTATGTGTTGATACATGTATTTATGTATGTCTATATGCTAATTATGTTTATGTTATACATGTATCATGCTAATTTGGTGATCTTGCAGACAAGGTATCCTCCCCGAGCTATGATAAGGTACGTTTATTTATTGTGATTTGGTTTATCTAACATATTATGCATTGCAGGAAGAAAGATATCAAATGGCTAGTAATATGGTTGACTACAAAGACTCTCCCTATGAATCCGAAGAGAAGTATGGTGTTGGAAACTCTTCCAATTTGGTAGTTACACTGAGAAGTTTGAAGGAAGAGATAAGGAGTTGTAAGGCAGATAATGATCGGATCATACAAGCATAAGAGAAGAAAGCAGAGGTTAATTAAATATTTTTTTCATATTTTGTCAGACTTGCAGTGACATGGGCCGCTTTGGATCAGGCATGGACATGAGGATAGAACTAATGGGGCATATGGAAGTAGGTATCCTGGTAGACACGGCTCAGATAGATCTGACACAATGAGAGATGACATGTTGTTGGACACTACGGAGAGGAGGGGCGATGAGTATAGGTACTATTATAGTTTTGGTTCGGATAGACATCATGATCATCATCACTATCATCCTTATAGGAGGAATGATAGGGGATACTTGCCGAATGAATTCAAGAAATAAAAACCACCTATTTTTTATGGAGATATGAAGAAGCCGGAAGATGCAGAGGCATGGATACTTTGGATGAACAAATTCTTTGAGTTGCATGAGTACACAGATAACATGAAGGCCAAAATAGCTATATTCAGTTTGAAAGGTAAAAAAGACATTTGGTGGGAAGATGTTAAGCGGTTTTGAGACATCAAGATAGATGACTTGAGTTGGCGGGAGTTCAAGAGGATTTTCAGGAAGAAGTTCTTATCAGAAAGGTACTACAACAGTAAGGCTAAAGAGTTCTATGAGCTAAAGATAGGATCAATGACAAATGAAGAGTACATGACCAAGTTTCTGGAGTTATTAAGGTATGCACCGTATGTTACTGATGAGAAGGATAAAGTTCAACAATTTGTCAGTGGTTTTCTCTTAGAATTTAGAGATTGGATTGAGTATGATGAACCTCGATCACTTGAGGAAGTTATTGGGAAATAGAAGCATTGAGATGAAAAATCAAAGAGTAAGAATGAATCTCAAAAGGGATGGAAAGGAAAGGACAAAGGTAAAGGTAAATGATAGCCTAAGGGGACAAGGCCTTTGCATGCAGATGAGAAAGATAATGTGGCACCGCAAAAGAATTTTAATGCAGTTAGATAGGGACATGGATCACATCAGTAGCAACATTATAGAGGTGATGGAATTGTTCAGTTGGAGTGTTGGACATGTGGTAAGGAACACCTTAACAAAGATTGTCCATATAATTAGGGTGGTAGGCCTAAGATATATAGTGCACAAGAGGCACAGATTGTTGGGGATGTTTGTTAGAGTATTCCACGTATCTATGTGGCAATGCACAATAGGTAGGTAGAACACTAGGCATCTATCATTGAGATGTATAGTAAGCTTTGTGATCAGTTTATTTCTATTTTGATTGACCATGGACCTAATTATAACTATGTTAGTCCTGACTTGGTGGATAAGTGTGGTTTGAGTAAGGAATTAGTCTTGGTTGGATACAAGCTCAAAGAAACGAGTTCATCATTGGGTAAGATCTTGTGCATTTGACTTGAATGGTATGCCTACCACAACACATTTGAATGTATTACCATTGGGTTCATATACTATGTTATTGGGCATGGAATGGTTGTATCTTCATAGAACCAAGGTAGACTGTTATGACAAATCCATTGAGTATGTTGATGAAAATGGAGAACCAAGAGACTTATAGGGAAAGAAGAAAGCCACATAAGTTAGGATGGTGACAGTTATACAAGCAAAGCGTAGTCATAGGAAAGGGTGCAAGTTATTTGTAGTGCACATTTCTAGTGATAAGGGTAAGGAGGTAGAGGATGCAGATGGGTTGAACATGTACCCAATTTTGAAGCAATTTCAAGATGTATTTCTTATGGACATTACAGGGTTTCCACCTCATAGGGAGGTAGACTTTTCTATCAAGTTAGTGTTAGGGGCAGCTCTAACATCAAAAGCACCTTACAGGATGAGCACACTTGAGTTGGTTGAGTTAAAGTTGTAGTTAAAGGAAATGTTGGACAAGGGATACATTAGGCCAAGTGTATCACCTTGGGGTGCACCCGTCTTGTTTGTGAAGAAGAAAGATGGTAATATTAGATTATGCATTGACTACATGCAATTGAACAAAGTGACCATCAAGAACAGGTACCCTTTACCAAGGATTGATAACTTGTTTGATCAGCTGAAGGGAGCAACATTTTTCTCGAAGATTGACTTGAGATCTGAATACCATCCAGTATGCATCAAAGAAGAGGACATTTACAAGACTGCATCGAGGACCAGGTATGGGCATTATGAGTTTGTTGTTGTTCCATTTGGCTTAACTAATGCTCCAACTACATTCATGTGCCTGATGAATAGCGTGTTGCGTCTGTACTTGGATAAGTTCGTTATTGTGTTCATTGATGATATACTGGTATATTCTAAAAATGAGGAAGAGCATGTCGAGCATTCAGCAACAACGTTGAGGTTGTTGAGGGAGCATCAGCTATATGCTAAGCTCAAAAAGTGTAGTTTCTTTCAGACTAAGGTACACTACTTGGGACATGTTATCTCTAAGGAAGGCATTACAGTAGATATAAAGAAGATAAAGGCCTTCATGGAGTGGGTAGCTCCTAATAATGTAGATGAGGTGAGATATTTCATGGGTTTGGAAGATTATTATAGGAGTTTCATTAAGAACTTCTAGCAAATTTCTTATCCTATTGCATCATTGCAGAGGAAATGTAAGAAGTTTGAATGGACAGAGGAGTGTGAGGCTAGCTTTAAGTAGCTTAAGCAATTGTTGACACATGCACCAGTGCTACAGATTTCAGATCCATACAAAGAGTTTGTGGTATGGACAGATGATTGCAAGAGAGGACTTAGTGGAGTCCTTATGCATGATGGACAGGTGGTATTTTCTAAGTCCCAAAAACTAAATGAGCATGAGCAAAACTACTCGACACATGATTTGGAGGTAGCAATGATCATACATGCATTGAAGATGTGGAGACATTATCTTCTTGACAGGAGGTTTGTACTTATGAGTGATCATATTGGGTTGAGGTATTTGTTTGACCAGCTGAATCTGAACGCCAGGTAGGCTAGATGGTTGGCCATGATTAGCGAGTTTGATTTCGAGATTAGGTACATCAAAGGTAAATAGAACTAGGTGGCAGATGCTCTCAGTAGATGGGTACATGTACATCACTTAACAGCTATGAGCTCCTATGGGACGGACTTATAGGATATGATCTTGCAAGTAGGGCAACAGGATGTCAGGTATATGGAGATTATGTACAGGTTGCAGCAAGATGATGGTATAGGTACAAGTATAGGTGATAGTACAGGTACAAGTACAGGTGATGGTATAGGTATAGGTGTAGGTGCACAGGGTATGTAATATTGTCTTACAGCATATGGATTGCTCAGAATTCTGAGAAAAGATGTATGTACCGAATAACAATGAGCTCAAGAAGGTGATCTTGAGGGAGTTTCATGCGAAACCTTATTCAAGTCACCTAGTTTATTAGAAGACACAAACAACATTGAAGAAATTCCACTATTGGTTGAATTTGAAGAGGGATGTAGCAGAGTTTGTGGTGAGGTGTTTTGACTGTCAGTGAATGAAAGTGGAGTGTAAACATCCAGGTGGACAGCTACAACCAATTGCAATTCTAGAATGGAAATGGGAGGTTATTTCAATGGATATTATCACGGGGTTGTTGAAGATAGTGAAGCAACATGATTCCATCATGGTCACTGTGGACACGTTAACAAAGGTTACACACTTCGTTTCAGTGAAGTCTACATTCTCAGCTACCCATGTGGCATATGTATTCATCAGAGATGGGGTTAGACTGAATGGTGTTTTGAAGAAGATTATGTGAAAGAGGGATGCAAAATTCACTTCCAAGTTTTGGAAGGAGTTATTTGTAAGTTTGGGCATAGAGTTGGCCTTCAGTACAGATTATCATCCGAAAACAAATGGACAAACAGAGAGGGTCAATAGGGTATTAGAGGACATGTTGAGGATGTATGTGATGCATCAGCAATGAAAGTGGGAAGAGTATCTTCCTTCCGTAGAGTTCTCATACAACAACGAATATCAAGAGTCATTAAGGATGAGTCCTTTTGAGGCATTGTATGGACGAAATTGTAACACTCCTATTAGTTGGAGTGATCTAGTTAGCAAGGTATTGACTAGGCTAGATATGTTGGAAGACATGGAATAGGAAATGCAGGTGATCAAGAAGAATATAAAGGAAGCACATGATACGCAAAAGATTTATGTAGATAGGAATAGGTTGTTCCAAGGATTTCCAGGTTAGGGAATAAGTGTACTTGCACATCAAACTGAAGAAACGCTCCTTACAGATTGGATCATGTGCCAAGTAGGAAACCACAATTTTTTGGACCCTTTAGTATCATTGAGAGGATTGGTCCAGTAGCCTATCAACTTACACTGCCTCTGATAGTGAAAGTCCATGATGTTTTCCATGTATCTTTGCTTAAGAAGTATACTAAGGATGTTGATCATGTGATTTAATGGTCTGTATTGTAGGTGGAACCAGATGGAGAATTCCAGTCGGAGCCTTAGTGTATATTGAAGAAAAAGGTGCTCATGCTCCAGAACCGAGCAATCAAGCAAGTTAAAGTGCAATGGAAGCACTTTGGGCTTGATGAAGCTACATGGGAGATGGTGGATTAGATGCGGGCTATGTATCCTTGTTTTCTGGTTGAGGCAAAGCAACTTCAATATGGTGGTTTGGTATATGCTTTAATATAGTGTTTTGGTATATGTTTTGATATGGTGTTTTGGCATATTCTTTGGTATGGTGTTTTGGTATATTTTTTGATATGGTGGTTTTCTATATTCTTTGATATGGTGTTTTGGTATATGCTTAGATATGGTGTTTGGTATATGTTTTGATATATATGATGTGGTATATGTTTTTGGTATATTTTTTTTTGGTGATGTTGCTATATGTACATATGTATATGGATGTAAATATCACCATGAGATATGTTATAAAGATCCTCTATTTGGTATGGGTGTTATGTTATTATGATTATGTTGTCATGTTACTATGTTATGATGATGTTATGATTTCATGTGGATTGGCACTCAACATGATGAGCATTGTAAATATTGTAATGAGTTATGTTATAAAGCTCCACTATGCGGTATGTTATCATGTTGTCGCGATGTTTTTCTTTTGAGCAAGTCTTTCATTGTAAATACTACAACGAGTTGTGTTATAATCTCCATGAGCAGTGTGTCTTCTTTAAACAGGTTGCTGAGGTATATGTGTGATTGAACATCGAGGACAGTGTCCCCCAAGGGGGAGGGTTTTGTAACAACCCCGATGAAAATTCCATGCAATAAAAGTTAAAAAACAAAAACCATGATTGATGGGACACTTATTCCAATATGAATGTTGGGCGGGACATCCTAGGGGGGGTTCATTTGGTTGTTTATGGCTAAGGAAATTGGCAAAGGCAAAGGCTAAGGCTTTGGAAAGGCAAAATGGAATTTTTGCCACAATTATTTATGAAAATATTTGAAATTAGGAGAAAATGGAGGTGAAAGGTTACAGGTTGCATATGCGGAGGAAAATAAAGAAAATAGAGGCTTCATTCATAAAAAGGCTTCTGAGGATCAGTTGGTAACCTTTTTTCAATTAAGTTTTGGATCTCTCTCATTATTCTCTCTCTCTCTCATACTGTTGGAAACTTAGAGTTTTCTTGGAGCATTTTTGCATTGGAGCAAGAAAGGCGAGGAAGGAAAGAGAAAGAAAATATCAAGCAAGGAAAGGCATGATCAAGTAGCTACAACAGGCTTCATTGCATGTATCAACTTGCATGTGTATTTTCCTTGCTATATTCGGCATGCATGACATTGCATGTGGTTCTTTTCTATCATGGCATGGGTTTTTCAAGTGTAACAGTGTTTTCAACCTAGCCTTTCCATTTCCGAATAGCCATGGTGTTATGGGGTTCTCACGTTTTGGTTGAGATGGATTACAATATGGATTCGAAGTTGAGTGAGGTGGATCTCCGAAATGATAGAACACATGGTCTAGTAACCCCTAAGCTAGATTGTTGGTTGTGGTAAAGCTATATTTTTTGTTGCCTTGTGTAGAGCGATAACTAGGGTCTCTCACACCACCAATTATTCCACATTATTAAGTCAATCCGGGATCGTTTTGTTCTTTCAAGGAGTAACTCAATCCGAGGCTGTTTTGCCCAAGTAATGCTCGGTAGTATAGCGTTCTAATGATTTGAAAGGAAACAGACACTAAACTGTAACTAAACCAACTCAAAAGATAAATTCACACAAAGCAATTGATCAGTCAAGGGTACGGAACCAATAACCCTTCCCTTTAGAAACTGATAAAGAAAGAAACCAAAGCATGGACTTATAGGTCTGGGAGTCAGGCAGCGTCTTGCTGGGCTCACGACAGCCTTAGGCCTGCTATCACGCGAAAGCAACAAAGGCAGATAAGCGAAAGTAAATGGAGCAACAGTTATGAAATGGAACAGCAGTAATCAAATGGAACAGCATAAGTAAATGGAACAGTAGTTATGAAATGGGACAACAGTCATCAAATGGAACAGCATAAGTAAATGGAACAGCAAACTATCATAAACAGGAAATGTCAATCATATGAAATGGAACAGCAAACTCAAATGGAACAGTAAACTCAAATGGAACAGCAAACTCAAATGGATGTACACGTTCTAAACTATTACAGCAATCCGAGAGTAACGTATAATGTGACTATATTTCTGAACAAAGTGATATTGTCTTCAAGCCTCGCAAACACTTATTTTATATGAATCCAATAATGATACCGTTCATACTAATACCTTGTTATAGAAATGGATGCAATTCGAATAGATTCACTTTATGTAACACAGAGACGTGAGTTAGAGAACTTATTCAGATTCAGATATTAACTAAGAAGCATAGTTTATCATATAAAAGATATGTCAGATTACTGAAACAAAAGAAATAAGCAAACCACACCAATCACCGTATGATACAACAGCGAGTGGCCGTTGGAGCTGGGCCCTTGGCTACCAATGGTACACCGCTTAAAGCTACTTCAGATGCAGAAACGAAGTGAACACAAAGTCATTTATATTGATTGCATTAACAAAGGTACACAAAATCAGGTCTTAGCAAAACTTAATGCTCAAAGCTGTTCTGAATCATGTAATTACAATAATAATTCCCTACGCTCGATGGCGTGGTATCTTTATATAACAGAAATGGGACGGAGATATCTAGATACAAAAGATAGGCCTAAAGCAGCGATCCCTCAGGAATCAGAGATCCTGAGGGATTCGCTTAATCGTTCAGTTCTTCTCTTTCCTTTCTTGCGTTCTCCGTCTCAGTGTCCTGTGTTCTTTTCCTGGATTATTCGGCTCTAATTTTACTTGATCTTGTCCGCATCCGGTTTCCTATCGATGGGACAGCAGTTGCTTTCCCTTCGCTTCTTGTTTTTGCTCGATGATCCCTTGTTTCCGCGTCCTTCTGCATAGAAAACATCAATTATTAGTGATTGAGCTTAGTTTGTCCATTCTCACACAATTTATCAAAACCCTTATATTCTTTAGACTTATAATGCAGAAAAAGTTAGAAATATTATTGGAAAACCACTAGATTGCTGTTCAAAAAGCATACCTTCCAAGCGCTCCACACACCCCCCTGCTTACCCTGTTTCATGTCCTCATGAAAACGTTATAGTTGACATGCAAGGTTGTGAGAGAGTAAGCTGGAGAAGGGATCTCACGAAGAGGTCGACAACCACGATTAGCAACTAGATGGTCAAAGAACTGATCTAACTGATCTGCGGGCATCTCATATAGGGCTTGATATCCAGGTGCAGGATGCCAAATAATTGGGCTGCGAAACCGATACCCCAACCAAAATGGTCCTGGTCGCAGAATCTGTTCCCCATAGAGACTCAATCGACTGGCAGCCAATTCAAAATTTTCAAAGTTAAAGGGTTCTCTGAGCTAGATGTTTGGGTTAGAGGTTCGGTAGCGAAACTTTGCAGCATGGAGGGCATGGTCTTTAATAGTCAGGAAATACTCCAGACCATTTCGGATCAAGTCTTCATGCATGGGACCTAATATCTTTATGACACCTGGGATCCTCATCACACTCCTATGTCCTCTCCATAATGCTGCTGGGTCCCTAGGTTCGGCTCGTACCCATAGGTCTAAACTATTCTCTTGCCTCTGGAAGATGTTGTAAGCTTTAAGCCATTTTAACTGATTCACCCCAAATGAAATAAAGGCTTGGAATTGTATATCGCCAACGAAAGGGCTGGGGTTCAAATCAGTCTCCTGGTCTAAGACAAGATTGTGCAGGTAAAATTCACATAACAACCTTTGAACTTTAACTCCATAGTGCTTGCAGCAGTCTATAAAATCATTAACATTGTTGATATGGATAGGTGCTCCTGCCCTAACAGCTTTTATTTTTAATCTCAAATATCGTTCAAGCAAAAACAAAGCATAATTTTTAGCAGGGGCTCTACAAGTCAAAACATCAGCATACAAGGAGCACAGGGTGTCCATCTGCTTAACAGTATTATCTAGTCGACGAGTTACCTTAGCAACCTTTTCCTGCTCCTTCTGCCATCCTTCAAAGGCCTGGATCTCAGACTGACTGATGTTTCGAATTTGCTATTGGAGCTCTTCATATCTTTCCTTGGGGACCGTCTGTTCTCGCAACTTCTCGGCCTCCTGCTGGGCTTCTTTCATCATTTTATGCAGGGTCCTGGTTTTTGGGTCTTTCTTCC
>APFE031556791.1:13287-36170 GCA_000404065.3 Pinus taeda
AAATATGTATTGTAACATTGAAAGGAACATAATGAAAAATCAAGTTGGTAGTCCCAGTTTTGGGATCCAGGGGAAAATTTCTGTGCATATGTGTTTTTATGTGTTATGCTCTCACATTGTTTATTTTTCTATGATCTAGAATTCGTACGCAGGTAATTTCTGTACGGGGTTAAAACCTATAGTTAACCACAAGAATTGTAACATATTAATGTAATCGTTGGGATTTGTCAATGTCATCATTCTCATTGTTCTTTGTCTCGTCCCATCTACGAGCAGAACCGTGGGCAGGGTGGGTGGTGAGCCAATCTTGAGATAGGGTAGGACTCCTTATCCCTTTTAGATTTTCACTCCTCCCTCTCCATTACCTCACATAATAAGTGTGGTTGACAAGCCCCTCCTAAGGCCATGCAAATGAGGTTAGCCTCAACCCGACCAATTTTCTCCCGTGGTTTACCATCCCATTCCCCTTTGCCTAGTAAGCCAAAGACATTCCTCTACCCTTGTCATGCCTGTCCTCCCCCACATGGATCCTAGCTGGTCTCTTAGTGCTGTAATTATTCCCAGTTCCTCATAGCTTTCCATGGTTACATCCACTGGTCCATTTTCCAACCCAACATGTTAGTTGCTCTTTACTACCCTCATCCTCCAATGCTAAGAGACTACCTACCCATCCCCAACAACCAACCCCTCTCAGCCCATAGTATGTGAAGCTCGGGTTCCCATTGCCACCCATAGTCAGGTCATCACAGGTATAGGTCTAATCAAATCCCAGCAGCCTCAAAACAAGGACGTAAAGCAAGACCACTACAACTCAATGCCTCCTCCAATTCCCCCTGCATTTCCCCCAATTACCATTCCAGAGTATCTCCTTCTCCCCCTATGGTTTTGTGCATGATTTTCGCACATGTTTTTTGGACGTGATGGTTTTTGGTCCATGGTATTGGATGCTTCGGCATGTATAAATATATGTTGTAACATTGAAAGGAACATAATGAAAATTCAAGCTGATAGTCCCGGTTTTGGGATCCAGTGGGAAATCTCTGTGTATATGTGTTTTATGTGTTATGCTCTTGCATTTTTATTTTTTCCTGTGATTTAGAATTCGTATGTAGGTAATTTATGTACGAGGTTAAAAACTACATTTGGCATGAATAGATTGTGTAATCAGTACTTAGACTGATGTAGTTGGGGAAGAACCCATGTTAAGGCTGAAATGCTTTAGTTGTACTGTATATAATAAATATGTGTTTTGCGGGTTTCTACATGTCTGTGTATTAAGTCTTTCACTTTTCTTATATATGTGTGCGGGAGGATTGAAATATTAATTGTAAATTCATGTTGATTGACCATCGATCACAGAAGGATCGATGGCAACCCAAAGATCTCATGTTTATATGAATGTTATGTGTGTTAACGGAGAGTGGCAGAGTAACTGTGTTTTAGGCGAGAATCCATCAAAGGCTACGAACTCCATTTACACAGAGAAACGGCAAAAACCCCTTAGCGGATCTGTAAAGTGGACCTGAAATATTATAAATCGTGGCATATATCCTTATAGGGTCTGGAATGCACATCGGGTTGGTGCATTGAACCAGTCGGAAGAGACCTTTGAAATGTAGTGATAGCGATATGTGATTAAATCACAAACATTGGATCAAAAGGCAGATCAACGATGCGGATCTAATCGCTAATCGCAATTAGTGACTTAAGAGATAGTAGGAGTGTGATCAACACCGACGGTGATGAGTGAATATGGCGATCTCATCGATAAACAAATTGGTGATCGGACGTGTCGGTAGTCGAGTATTGAAGGTTAGAGGTGGAGCGGCATTGAGGAGCAACCAAAGGAATGGACCCGCCAATATATATAGAGGCAGGTGTATTATTTTTGAAGTCCGTATATGTGAACCAGAGCAGGATTTACATGGTTTCCCATTTATTTTGTATTATGTGTGGCTGTGGGGATAAGGCTTGAACCCGATAGTTTTATTGGCTCCGATTCTAATGTAAGTCCATGATTATTAAAAGGCTTAAAGCCTAGAATGCTTCTGATAAGGCTTTGTGGGCCCATAACCCACAAGCCTCATAACTGATTTGTTTAGGGAAAGGGATTTTCACTTACCCCCAAGATCTCTTTTCATCAAGCGGTATCAGAGTAGAAGACGATTCTACATGAAGAAGGAGTGCAAGTAGAAGAGAAAGGAGGAGGTATAGTTGTTTAAAACTGGAGATTTTGCGGTCTTACTATCATGCAGATAGCAGTAGCAGAAGGTGAGATGACTTGCAGAAAACCTAGAGCAAGGTGTGCTCATATGGTTCCAGAGGAGAGAACCAGAAGGATGCTGAAAGACTAAGTGAGGAGGGCTTGGTGAGGTATCATGTAACAGATGAAGACTGTTACTACAAAGTTTTGGTTGCAGCTCACAGAAGACCATGAAGGTAGTTCCACTAAATAAATGTAGTGGGTAGAATTGCTAATGACAAGGAGAAGCATATGACCAGGAGGACATAAATGTAATCTGAAATGTGTTGTATCCATGCATCTATTGAGAGCTTTAAGGGCTTTTTGTTAGAGGGTTGATCGGATCCTTCTGTGATCCGATCCAACAATGCTTCCTTATATATATAGAGGGAAACATAGAGTGACATGAATAGATTGTGTAATCAGTGCTTAGAGTGATGTAGTTGGGGAAGAACCCGTGTTAAGGCTAAAATGCTTTAGCTGTACTATATATAATAAATATGTGTCTTGCGGGTTTCTACATGTCTGTGTATTAAGTCTTTCAATTCTATTATATATGTGTGCGGGAGGATTGAAATACAAATTGAAAATGCATGTTGATTGACCATCGATCACAGAAGGATCGATGGCGATCCAAAGATCTCGTGTTTATATGAATGTTATGTGTGTTAATGGAGAGTGGCAGAGTAACTTTGTTTTAGGCAAGAATCCATCAAAGGTGACGAACTCCATTTACATAGAGAGACAATGAAACCCCTTAGTGGATCCGTAAAAAGGACCTGAAATATTATAAATCATGGCCTATACCCTTATTGGGTCTAGAATGCATATCAGGTCAGTGTATTGACCCAGTCAGAACAGGCCTTTGAAATGTAGCAATAACGACATGTGATTAAATCATAATCGTCGTATTGGAAGGCAAATTGACAGTGCAAATATAATCGCTAATCACAATCAAGGACTTAAGAGATAGCAGGAGTGTGATGAACATTAACCGTCGATGACTGAATATGGCGATATCTCTGAAAAACAAATCGACAATTGGAGGTGTCGGTAGTCGGGTATCGGAGCGGCGTTGAGGAGCGACAAAAGGAACAGATCCGCCGAAATATATAGAGGCAGGTGTATTATTTTTTAAGTTCATATATGTGAACCGAAGCAGGATTTACATGGTTTCCTATGTATTTTGTATTATGTGTGGCTGCAGGGTTAAGTCTTGAACCCAATAGTTATATTGGCTCCAATTCTAATGTAAGTCTATTATAATTTAAAAGGCTTAAATCCTAGAACGCTTCTGGTAAGGCTTTGTGGGCCCATAACCCACAAGCCTTAGAATTGATTTGTTTAGGGAAAGGGATTTTGACTTACCCCCAAGATCCCTTTTCATCAAACAACCCTTTGAAGATGAAACTTGTTTGTTGCTAAATTTTTCCAAATATGACAAACTTTCAGTCCAAAGGGCTTAATGCTTTGCGTAATTTTCTAGCAAACATATAGGAAGGTTTCCCAATGAAATGTAGTTTGTTTTAGATATGAAAAACTTTCAGTACAAAGGGTTGAATGCTTTTTTGAATTGAATTTCTAGCAAACATATAGGAAGATTTTTCAAAGAGTTGTTAGAATATGGAAAAAAAAAAAACATTTTTCTAGAACAAGCAGAGATGAAGAGTTTATAAATGTATTGATATACAGGGCAATTTGAGCGATATATATTTGGATTTACATCACATATAATATACAAATAAATATAATAAGATAAATTTCATGGACTCTATTTTTATGATGACCCATAAATATGTTTGAGCTCTTAGAGGACGGTAATAAAAATTATGTTTCATTTAATTTCAAATTCATTTGCTCAACTAGATTCTTGGGTCATTTCTACTTGTACCACATTTCCTCTCTGTACATACGACTTCCAAAATATAATTTGTAACCTATTTAAATATTTCCTCTAACAAAGAGACTTCTGTGAGTAATTTAAATGCATACTCATTAAAATCCATGTCAAAGTCACGTCAAAGTCCTACTTCCTCTTCAAAACAATGTGTACACTAATTTCTTCGATTTACATTCTGAGTTATTTTTATTTATATTTTGATAGAATGAATTAAATTGATTAAATGTTCATGATTTTTGTTTGTAGAATTCGAATGTAGACTTAATTGACATAGTCTTCACTATTGGATAGAGAAAAACTTGTAATTTGTTTATAAAGGATCCTTCTATTAATATAGTTTTGTGCAAGTTGAAGTATACACGTAATTTTTATTGTATCTTTAGTAATTTTGGTTTTTCTGCTTCGATACAAAATGATATTATGCAATCATAAAAGGAGTAAATTTGTTTATCGTGGATATAGAAATTTTTTTGGTGATGCGTTTGTTTTCCTGCATACTTTAAATTAATATGGCTTACTTTGATGAAATGAAACCAAACGACATGGAGATCCTATGACAATTGTCCTTGAAAGCACAAGCAACAGTGGCTTTGTTCAAGTTAGTGGAAATCATTTTAGCATTTCAATTACTATGAAGGAAGGTAGGTTATCTAATTGAGTGAAATTTCTCGGTATGCTCCTACTTTCATATTCTCAACCAGAATCAAGTAGCTGCATATTTTTCAGGAGGAAGTGAGAGAGTAATCAGGATGGAATCAGCCCCCGCAAGATGATGAAGGCAATAATCTAGTGACTGATTCAATTTCTAGACACTCCTTATTACCCTACAAGGACTACAAGGATAGCTACTACGAGAAAAAAGAAATTGGCTGCTAATCATGTGAATAAGCCCATTCCCTATGAAATATCATCGTAAAAATGTTTCATTTCACTGTTTGAAATATCATGGAATGGTTTGAAGTTCCACACACTCCTTTCTACCTCTAAGTTCATTCGAAGCCTGGTTTTGACTGATGTTACAACTTGTATGATGTTGTACTGACACAATAGTAATGCATTGTAAGAAACCCTTTTCCAAGCCAGGATAAGACATGTTTCTATTTTATACATATTAACTCACTCCAGAGTGAGATCTTGTTAGAAGAGTAATATGGATACTAAGTCCAAAATTGATTAGTAAAGCTACCTTTGTAACAAAAGAAACCAATATAATCAAGCAAAATTCAAAAATACTATAAGGAGATATAGATATGCATCTGTAACATTTTCTATATGGATACTAAGTTCAAAATCAATCAGTAAAGATACGTTTTGTTTATTTCCTTTTGTAACAAAAGAAACCTATATAATCACTCAGAATTCAAAATTATTATAAGGAGATCCAACTATGCATATGTAACAGTTTCTCAATTCGTTCGATCAAGTGAAATATTTAACTTTACAGTCTTGATTTGCATAAAAAGGACTTGGCATGGGTCTTTGAGAAGTCAGACACATCATGTTTGTCAATATTTACCAAAGTTCACATACAAACAACATTTTTTTTAAATAACAACCTCGATAAGATAATAACTTCATGGAAAGAAAACATAAATTCTTCCACATATTATAAAACCTAAATTCTTCCTCATATTTTATGTTAGGATATGCATGTAAGTAATTTGTGTTGAAATAATTTATAGTATTGTATGTTAGGATATGTATGAAAGTTATTTGAGTTGAAATAATAGATAGAATTTGGATAAAGGATTATTCGCAATAAATGTCTCTACACTAGAAAAGGGTATGATTTAGTTCAAAAGAAATGTTATCTGAAACATGTCTATTCCAGGTATTCAAGATAGTCCAAAAATGCTGAACTTTTAGTCACTTGAAAGCCTTTACCTACCTTTAACAAGATTACCTAAAAATTTTAGATTCAAAAAGACAAATCCTTATTAGGCAGCTGATGCAAACATAATAGGAAGTGTACAAGTCGTCAATAAGAAGAAATACAATTAACAACTGCATTGAGCATTTTTTAGTGTTATACAACCATGCAATAGATATCTAAAATATATCATTATACTAACTCATCTGTGCTTCACAACATTGAAAAGTCTAGTAGTTGTTAATAATACCTCAAAATACTACAAAATTAAGGGAATTAAATAATACTCAAAATGTTGTATAAACATACCCATGGGGCATACAATAAACAATGCCAAGGTGTTGTGTTGTAAAGGTCACTGGTTCTCAACTAGAAGGGAAGGACTCACAGAGATATGATTATGACGATGATGTTAAGCGTGTTTTTGGGTTGTTGAATATTTTTGTATATTGCAAAAGCCTCACATATATAGTATAACCTTCTTTCCATCTAGTGTGACAAGAAAGTACATCCCACGACTTGTCTGGTCTCATTCTTGCAGCATCATATCATTTAATATACATTAAATCTTTTGTTTTCATCAATGAAAGTCTAAATTTTTGGATTTTGAAACTGCTTTTTGAGGGTTACTATTATTCTATGTAATATTGACAATGTTCTCATCTTCTGTTTCTTATTTGGTTCAAAATTGAAGAGCTCCAATTTAGTGACTTGAAGTGGAATGGACTCTTGTAAAATCCTATTGACTAAACAAGATAGGTAATGGGTTTTCATGTAGGTTGAACCATAACAAAAGTATTTCACCCATTTACCATTAAAACATGAAATAAGACAACTAAGGACATGAAATTGTGAGCACCGGTGGCCCATAGGCTTTGAATAGAAGCATTCCATGAACTCGGGCCCTTGGCATCCAATGCGATGGAACTTCCCCAGCAAACCATGAGCAGTGGGAATAATACATCTCCAAATTGTGAACCACAAACACTAGCGGCAAACATCCATGAACCATGAGCTATCAAGAACCAAAAGAGAAACCACGAACCTGAAACTGCTACAAGCTAATGGAGCATCCACAAACCATGAACTATTGAAACCCATGGACTGGGAAAGACATGAGACTCCATTAAGAGGCCTTAGAGTATTATAATGCACAAGTTGGCAATGCAAACCAAAGTCCCACATTCCAAATAAGGAGCCACTAACTGAGTTGGTAAATTACAACCTCTTATTGACTCAGAGGAAGTCGAGCATTGTTCATGAGAGTGGGACCATTACTGAAATCCTTAGAGGCCAGGGTAGACTCGAGAGAAACTATGTGAGAGTGAGAGGATGGAAATTGCTAGACCAAAGGAGGATGGCTACATTGACCCTCCAATTTCGAGAAGTACAACGCATACTAAGATACAGGCCCACTGAAGAGTGTTTGGATGAAATCAGGAGTACAGACATGGCGACCATAAACAAGCGAGAGAGAAACACTAAGCATAACTAACATCAATAATAAATCTTCAAAACTGCTCATTGGGTCCGAAGACAGGCTTAAAGAAGGACACATACGAGCTGTGATGCCATCTTCATCCATCTCCATCAAAGTAAGCCTCTTTGTGCAATAATAAGGTGACATGATGAATAAATGAGGGATGGTCTACGATAACAGGAGCAAGTAAATGATTCCATCTCTCGAGTATAAATATGAGTTTGTCGGCCTGTATGAGGGTTGAAGTTATGGGCCAAGTGGCCACCTGTTCCATGTGTGTTCAGCGTGACAAGGACAGTTTTCTGGATCCAAAACCCATTGTGGGGACTCTTAATATTAACGTTAATGTTATTAATATAATTGATATTAATAATAACATTAATATATTATAATAATGCCCCTAGTTCGTGGAATGCCTCTATTCAAAGCTATGAAACCTGCCCCTTCTAGTTTATTGGGGTATTTGGTTAGGAAGGAACCAAAATATTTTTCAAGATAAGGTATCAAACTGGAATCCTACATGTTCCCACATAGTGGCACTTTATAACTTGATCCCTGAGGATGAACTGAAACAGAATCACTGGAACACTAACGTAGAAATCATCGACAAGGCTTTCTCTTTGGCATATTTTGATGGATTTTCTCAACAAGGAGGTTGTGGTAGAGAAGTAGTTTTTTATTTAAATGAAGATCATTATTACAAGATGAAGTTGGGTTTAGGGAGAGGCACAAATAACTATGCATAACTTGGTGCATGTAAACTAGAGCCATCTACCAACTCTACTTTTGATTTCCTTTAGCAATCATCGCTGCAGTAAGATAGTAACAATTTGGGGAGTTTAACCCAAATTAGGATCTGAGAAATTTAACCCAAATTAGGATCATAATGAGCACCAATTTTTTCAGGAAAGTAATTGCTAGCAGCGGAGCAATGATTTTATGTCAAATTAAGTTTTATTTTTGTAAGTTTGGTGGGATTACATTTTTATTATTATCGTTATGATAATCTTCTTAAAGATCGACATACATGATGATCATCAAATTATTATTATAATAATGTGAATTTATGACCATTCTTACTATTTATTCTATGTCAAATTAAGTTTTTATTTTTGTAAGCTTGGTGGGACTACAATTTTATTATTATCATTATGATAATCTTATTTAAGGACCGCGGTACATGATGATCATCGCATTATTATTATTATTATTATTATTAATTATAATGTGAAATTATGATCATTCTAACTATTTATTCTATGTCAAATTAAGTTTTTATTTTTGTAAGCTTGGTGGGAGTAAATTCTTATTATTATCATTATGATAATCTTCTTTAAGGACCAACATACAAGATGATCATCCTATTATTATTATTATGTGAAATTCCAATAAGCCCATGTCACGTTGTTTTTTATTAAATTATTGTTTTAATATTAGGTGACAATGTTAATAAATATATTTAATATTAAATTATAGAATTAATAATATTAACTATTTTTAATAATAATATAATCGAATTATCCCCGGATGCGGGTGTCCAACGTCGGGAAAGGGAGGAGCCACATGGCGAGCACTGGCTGCCACGTGAAGACGCAGGAGCTTTAAATGCCTCAAGCCGCCAAAGCTCAGACGCACGGTGAGGTTACAGGGCATCCTTAATGGAGCCGCTTGAGGCGTGGGAAACCCTGGGCACAGCATTTACTGAAGGTCCCTTCAATGCAGAAGTCGACGAGGTTAAATGTGCTAGTTTGTTGGATATGGAGGCAATTCGCTGGGAAGAAAACTCTGAGCCAGTTGAGAACTCGAGCCGAGAGCTAGAGGTGGAAAGGGGCCTGCCTCATTTCCCTGCTTCTCAGCCTGTGTCTTGGCTCTCTTGAGCTCAGCTCCATCCCAATTTGGGAGAAACAGGCTCTTTGTTATCGTATTGCTGGTAAACGGAGTGCTGGACTGGTGGATTTCATGGTGCGGGAGAGGATGCCTTACAGGCGAAGCTCGGGACATGGAGTATCCTCCCACCCTCCTGTAGTGGACTCTCATCACCACTATTGTTGTTTTTATTGCCATCGCAAAAGGGGAGCCACCCCAATTCAGCCAGGCCAAGCGGTGGAGGTGGGCAATTGTGATGCTGGGGAACCAGTGCTACCTGCCTTCGGCTCAGTCATCTTCTCGCTGGGCAGCTCAAGGGGAAATACGGGTATCAACGTGCACATTTCGGTGCTTTTCACTAACACCCCAGAGGGGAATGAGGAGGGATCGCCCCTGGTTCGTGGGGAGGATGGCTCAGTGAGCGGCAAAGAGAAGCTCATATCAGAGGAGCCTTCAAATGCGGCGGAATGCTCAGGAAAGGGTAAGGGTAAGTTTCCATTGGGACAGACGTCTTCTGTGGAAGGCACTTCAGAAGCAGCGTGCCCTCTGCCACCCTCTCATTCTCGTGAACCAGAATTGCCTTCCCCGCAGCAAAAGCCCATCGATGCACAGGTGGGTAGTCCAGAAGATCAATGGGGGTGCACAATTGAGGAGGAGATGCCTGAGGAATAGCTCCAGAAGGCGTCGACGAGTTGGTGCCTCCTACACTCAGGTCGAATTCACTCAGGTTGGGTTCTGGTCAATTGCAAGTTTATGTTTTGTTTCTTGTCTGTTTTCCTCAGTTCGCTACATTCTGCTCGCGGCTATAGGTGTTCTAATTGAAGTGAAGGCGTCAGTTTTGAACCCGGGTCAAGGCATGGCCTGTCTTTTGTATGTTCTTGGTTTTATAGTCGGATTTTATAAAAGTAATGCTATACAAGACTGTTCTGGAAATGCCCCTGCGTGGGCTGTCATGAAGCTTCTCTAGATTCTCTCAGTGTCAGTCTTTAGACAATGTCGCGGTCTTTTGATAATGTCGCCCTGCGAGGCAACTGTATGTGTCGATCTTTGCTACCCATGGAGCCAAAGTTGGCACTGGGCTGCCAACTTCTATGGTTGTAAAATTTCTCTGTACATTTTAATATAAAAGTAGTTAGTATTGCCGAGAAAAAAAAAAATAATATAATCGAATTATTAATATTAATAAAAATATTACTCATAGTAATTAAATAAATTAAATATATTTAATAATTTTTAATGTCTATTAACATTAATATTATTTAAGTTAATGATATTAATATCAACATAAAGAATAATAATAAAAATAATGATCAATAATTATTAATTCATTTATATTAATAATATAAAATAAGAATAATATTTTTTTGTCCCAAAGAAAAATTTTAATTTTCATTATATAAAATATTGAAAAATGGATGTTGTAGATGCTGCAAAAGGAGCATATCTCAAAACCGGTGGTCATAACTGCCACAATATTTTATAGAGTTAAAAAAAAATTGATACATAACTGTAACTCGAAATAAAAAACATATAAAATATATACATTCCACAAAGCAAGGTTTGCAAAAAGAGGTCCATCTATGTGTTGTGTAGGATCAAGTTGTCGTTGTCCCCTGTTGCTAAAGATCAATGAGTGGCCTATGAAAATACTGGTAGTACTCGTCTCCTATATGTTCCTGTATCATCCAAGTACCAAAATGTTGTTGCACTGCGTCTTTAGATAGACTGTAAGAAATCTGGTTCTTTTCCCTGTAGATATGATGACAAATTACTTAGTCAAAATCTGATTTTATTGTAATAGTTTCTTCCAACACATTTCTCAATGTGTGCATTGAACCAATTTATGACTAGTTTAGAGTCACCAAATATTTGCAATTGCTGACATCCTTTCTCAAGGGAAAAAATAAGAAGTCTAAGGCTATTAATTTATGAATAGTTATTTATGCCTCTCTCTAAACCCAACTTCATCTTGTAATAATGAAATTAATTTAAATACAAAACTACTCCTCTACCACAACCATCTTGTTGAGCAAATCCATCAAAATACGCTAAAGGGAAATCCTTTTCGATGATTTCTGCGTTAAAGTGATTCTGTTTTAGTTCATCCTCAGGGGTCAAGTTATAAAGTGCCACTATGTGTGAACACGTAAGATTCCAGTTTGATACCTTAACTTGAAAAATATTTTGCTTCCTTCCTAAACAAATATCCTAACAAACCAGAGGGGGCAGGTTTCAGAGCTTTGAATAGAAGAATTCCACGAACTAGGGGCATTATTTTAATATAGTAATGTTATTATGAATATCAATGATATTAATAACATTAACGTTAATATTAAGGACCCCCACAATGGGTGTTGGCTCCAGACAAGTGTCCTTATCATGTTGAATACAAGTGGATCAGGTGGCCACTTGGCCCATAGCTTCAACCCTCATATAGGTCGGCACACTCATATTTATACTCGTGAGATGGAATCATTTACTTGCTCCTGTCATCGTACATTGTCCCTCATTGGTTCGTCATGTCACCATACTATTGCACGAAGAGGCCTACCTTGAAGGAGATGGTCGAAGATGGCATCATGGCTCGTATGCATCCTTCTTTAAGCCTATCTCTGGACCCGATGACCAGTTCTGAAGATTTATTATTGATGTTAGGTATGCTTAGTGTTTCTCTCTCGCCTGTTTATAGTCGCCATGCGTTCACTATAGATTGCATCCACACACACTTCAATTGGCATATATCTCAGTATGCATTGGACTTCTCAAAATTGGAGGGTCAACATAGCCATCCTCCTTTGGTCTAGCAATTTCCATCCTCTCATGCTCACATGGTGACTCTTCAGTCTTCCCTGGACTCTAAGGATTTTAGTAATGGTCCCACTCTCGTGAACAATGTGTTTCTTCCTCTCGGTCAATAAGAGGTTGTAATTTATCAACTCAGTCAGTGGTTCCTTATTTGGAATGTGGAACTTCGCTTTGCATTGTCAACTTGTGCATTATAAGACTCTAAGGCCTCTTAGTGGATTCTCCCATCCTTCCGAGTCTGCGGGTTTCAATAGTTCATGGTTTTTGGATACTCAATTGGCTTGTAGCACTTTGAGGTTCGTGGTTTCTCTTTTGGTTCTTTATAGCTCATGGTCCATGGATGTTTGTGGCTAGTGCTTGTTGTTCATGATTTGAAGATTTATTATTCCAGTTGCTCGTGGTTTGTTGGGGAAGCTCCATCGCACTGGTTTCCAAGGGCTCAAGTTCGTTGAATGCTTCTATTAAAAGCCTATGGGCCACTGCTACTTGCTATTTCATGTCCTTGGCTATCTTATTTCAAGTTTTAATGGTAAAAGGGTGAAATAATTTTGTTATGGTTCGACCTACCTCAAAACCCGTAACCTATCTTGTTCATCCAATAGAATTTTACAAGAGTCCATTCCACTTTAACTCACTAAATTGGAGCTCTTCAATTTTGAACTAAATAAGAAACAAAAGACGAGCAGATTGTCAATATTGAATAAAATGCTAGTAACCTTCAACAATTAGCTTCAAAATCTAAAAATTTACACATACATTGATGAAAACGAAAGATTTAAAGTATATTAAATGATATGATGATGCAAGAATGAGACCAGATAAGTCGTGGGATGTACTTTCTTGTCAAACTAGAAGGAAGGAAGGTTATACTATATCTGTGAGCCTTTTGCAATATACAAAAAAAATCAACAACTCCAAAAACATGCTTAGCATCACCATCATAATCATATCTCTGAGAGTCCTTCCCTTCCAGTTGAGAACCAATGACCTTTACAACACAAAGTGCCTTAACATAACACCTTGTCATTGTTTGTTGTATGCCCCATGGGTATGTTTATACAACATTTTGAGTATTAATTAATTCCCTTAATTTTGCAGTTTTTTGAGGTATTATTAACAACTATTAGATTTTTCAATGTTATGAAGCACATATGAGTTAGTGTAGTGATATATTTTAGATATCTGTTGCATGGTTTTAGAATGCTAAAAAATGCTTAGTGCAATTGTTAATTGTATTTCTTCTTATTGGTGACTTGCACAATTGCTATTATGTTTGCATCAGCAGCCTAATAATGATTTGTCTTATTGAATCTACATTTTTTAGGTAATCTTGTTAAAGGTAGGTAAAGGCTTTCAAGTGAATAAAAGTTCAACATTTGGACTATCTTGAATACCTGGAATAGACATGTTTCAGATAACATTTCTTTTGAACTCAAATCATACCCTTTTCTAGTGTAGAGACATGTATTTGTGAATAATCCTTTATCCAAATTTTATCTGTTATTTCAACACAAATTACTTGCATACATATCCTAACATACAATACTATAAGTCATTTCAACAAAAATTACTTACATGCATATCCTAACATACAATATGAGGAAGAATTTAGGTTTTAGAATATGTGGAAGAATTTATGTTTTCCTTCCATGAATCAAGTAGCTTATCGAGGTTTTTATTTAAAAAAATGTTGTTTGTATGTGAACTTTGGTAAATATTGACAAAAATGATGTGTCTGGCTTCTCAAAGACCCATGCCAGGTCCTTTTTATTCAAATCAAGACTGCAAAGTTAAATATTTCACTTGATCGAACGAATTGAGAAAATGTTATAGATGCATAGTTGGATCTCCTTATAATAATTTCGAATTCTAAGTGATGATATTGGTTTCTTTTTTGACAAAAGGCAATAAACAAAGGGTATATTTACTGATTGATTTTGAACTAAGTATCCATATAGAAAATGTTATAGGTGCATATCTATATCTCCTTATAATAGTTTTGAATTATGCCTGATTATGTTGGTTCTTCTTGTTACAAAGGTAGCGTTACTGATCAATTTTGGACTTAGTATCCATATTACTCTTCTAACAAGATCTCATTCTAGAGTGAGTTAATATGTATACAACAACAACATGTCTTATCTTGGCTTGGGAAAGAGATTCTTACAATGTATTACTATTGTTTCAGTACAACATTAATCAAAACCATGCTTGAAAAGAACTTCCAGGTAGAGAGGAGTGTGTGGAACTTCAAACCATTCCATTATATTTCTAACAACCAAATTAAACATTTTTACCATTGTATTTCATAGTTAGTGGGCTTATTCACATGATTAGAAGCTGATTTCTTTTTTCTCATAGTAGTTATCCTTGTAGTCCTTGCAGGGTAATAAGGAGTGTCTAGAAATTGAATCAATCACCAGATTATTGCTGTCATCATCCTGTGGGGGCTGATTCCATCCTCATTACTCTCCCACTTCCTCTTGGAAAATATGCAGGTGCTTGATTCTAGTTGATAATATGAAAGTAGGAGCATACTGAGCAATTTCACTCAATTAGAGAACCTCCCTTCCTTCATAGTAATTGAAACTCTAAAATGATTTCTGCTGACTTGAACAAAGTGATTGTTTCATGTGCTTTCAAGGACAATTGTCATAGGACCTCCATGTCGTTTGGCTTCATTTCATCAAAATAAACCATATTAATTTAAAGTATGTAGGAAAACAAAAGCATCACCAAAAAATTTGCTACATAAATGATAAACAAATTTACTCCTTTTATGATTGCATAATATCATTTTGTCTCGAAGCAGACAAACCAAAATTACTGAAGATACAATAAATATTACAAGTGTATACTTCAACTTGCACAAAATTGTACTAATAGAAGGATCTTTTATAAAGAAATTGCAAGTTTTTGTATGTCCAATAGTGAAGCCTATGTCAATTAAGTCTACATTTGGATTTTATAAACAAAAATCACAAACATTTCATCAACTTAATTAATTATATCAAAATATAAATAACAAATAAATGAAAATGTAAATCAAAGAAATTAGTGTACACATTGTTCTGAAGAGGAAGCAGGACTTTGACGTGACTTTGACATGGCTTTTGAGGACTATGCATTTAAATTACTCGGTGAATTCTCTTTGTGAGAGGAAATATTTAAATAGGTTACAGATTATATTTTGGAAGTAGTATGTACATAGAGGAAATGTGGGAGAAGGAGAAATGACCCAAGAATCTAGTTGAGAAAAAGAATTTGAAATTCAATATAACATAACTTTTATTACCATCCTTGAAGAACTCAAACAGATTTATGGGACATCATAAAAGTAGAGTCCATGAAATTTATCTTGTTATATTTAGTTGTATAATATATGTGATGCAAATACAAATATATATCACTCAAATTTCTTTGTATATCAACACATTTGTAAACTTTTCATCTCTTCTTGTGGTAGAAAAATGAATTTTTTCTATATTCTAACAACACCTTGAAAAATCTTCCTATATTTGCTAGAAATTCCATACAACAAAGCATTCAACCCTTTGTATTGAAAGTTTTTCATATCTAAAAGAAACTACAGTTCATTTGGAAAACTTCATATATGTTTGCTAGAAAATTCAACAAAGCATTTAGCCCTTTGGACTGAAAGTTTGTCATATTTGGAAAAATTTAGCAACAAATAAGTTTCATCTTCAAAGGGTTGTTCATCACGTAAGAGACACATGTGTTCCATTTTTTCCATTTGTTCCCACCTTCTTGTTCTAATTTCTAGGTTTTGCAAACTCATATTTATCCTATATGTCAATTGTCTTTCAGAGACTGATATGGACTTATGTCAATGTTTGTATTCCTCGTATATAACCATAGGATTTATTTTCATACTATAGTAGTTCATATGTTCCTTTGTCTTTTGCCATATTTTCTCACTTACTTTCCATTGAACTATATCTCTAATAGAAACTCGCAAATGATACAATGATTAAAGTTATAGATAATTCAAGACCAACTACTTATCGATATGGTTATGTGCAAGCAGGTAATATATGGACCCAAACATCAGAGGCAAGAGTCAATGAAACATGGATACAATGGTTAGGCTTCCTTCCATTGACAATCCCCATCATCAACATTACAACGTTGTAAACATCAACCTGCTTCGTAGCAATCTTTCCATTAAAATATTATGGAGGCATGTACCCTGGTGTCCCAGCTACCTGGATAGATATTTGAGTCTTTTGACAATTTTTCTCTGCTATGGACTTCTAGTCCTATTCTTGAATTGATTGTAAATTCTTAAGAGCCACGGTCAATTGTTGTGTTGAAGTGGATAAGGGGCCTTATGCAAAAACTCTTGCACGACTACTTCCATAGGCTAGAACCACCATTGTCTAGAGTATGGTGGGATGGAAATGCACAAGTCAACAAAGGCACCTCATATTCTTTGGAGAGCACAACAACTTCGTCTATTGGTGTTGACAACTTTCATCAAACACTTTTTGTGAATCCTATGCGGAAGTATTTTTTCTTAGAATGTCCTCGCAGCCTGTTGTACAAGTATCTTAAGCTACATAAATAAATAATCTACTTATCCCTCCAAAATTAATGTTAACTAACAGATTTTGTTTGAAATTTTGAGTCTGGCATTTTGTCAAACTTTTTTGGGTTTGTTGGTTTATGCTTGATTCAATGGTTTTCCGAGACATAATCTCTTTATTTTAAACTTAGTG
This sequence comes from Pinus taeda, assembly GCA_000404065.3. Taxonomy (NCBI): domain Eukaryota; kingdom Viridiplantae; phylum Streptophyta; class Pinopsida; order Pinales; family Pinaceae; genus Pinus; species Pinus taeda. Next base: position 30,190 of record APFE031556791.1, read on the forward strand.
GAAAATGATTGCCTAATACACTAAATGCAACAATAACCCCAAATCCAATCAATTTAAGAGGAAGTAAGGGAGAACATTTTATCAAACACAATTATAATGATCTGATCTTTGTTTATTCTTCACAAGCTTGTTGTAGATGCAGATTTAGAGTGTGAATACACCCAAAACTTGGAATAAATCTTAGTTTGACTTTTAGGAGTATTTTCCAGCCTCTATACGATTGTGGGTCACCTATACAAGGAATATTTAACCAATGTTTGCGCTCAACGGCGATGAAATGTGGTGAACGTGTAGCTTACTATTGGCCACAACCTCAAGAATATGGTTGCAATCTCCAACCTTAAGAAAATTATCAGTTCTTCTTACTGCACCGTCACTGCTCCATAATAAGAAGCCCTTTCGTGTAGTGGAATGAAGAAAATACAATCAACTAATAATAAACCACTCATACAAATAACTAGTAGAAATATATCCAAACCAAACATGGTGGAAAAGGCCTCAGCCTTACAGTGTTCCTCATATTCTCATTATTAATCAATCCAATGTACAAAGAATGATAATAGTACAAATAAATACATGAGGAAGTTGGTCCCAAGTTAGTACGTCTATCTTGGACACTATGGTTGAGAAAATATCTCAACAACAAACTAATCTAGGACCCTAACTAGTTGGAGAGAATCTCTCAAGCAACTAAGCCTAAACTGACTCCTAACCATGAGGAACAAACTCAATCTAGAAAGGTAGGATTAAATCCTAACTTTCGTGATTTTAATTAATTTAATAACTTGGACTTAGATTTTTTTTTAATGTGAGAGTGAGGCTAACATTCCACCCCTCAATGATAAGTCCAAAATAAGAACAAGAAACCCTCTTCCAAGTTCTCAAGTTGGTCCTAAAAAAACACTGCCTGAAAAACTGCCAAAGCTGGATGCTGAAGAAACTGCAATATGAAGAGACCATGAGTCAGCTGCAGGTCTGATTCATCTCTGAATGTCGCTTGACGACTCCATCATGTGCCAAGCTAAAAAAGGATCCAACTATCATTTTCTTGAAATCAGCATCCTTTGTCCATTAACAAAACATTGAGAACACCCACTAGCTACATGGATGTTGACCACCCACTGGCGAATTTGTTGATGTTGAAAACTGCGCACTGCAGCTTTTGTTGTTGATGCCCACTGATTGAATTTGTTGAAAAACAACACATTGTTGCTTTTGTTGTGTTTGAAAACAACTCACTATTGACTTTGTTGTCGATCACCCACTGACAAATTTGTTGATGCTCACTAAATGATGAAAATGTCCATTGGCTGCTTCACTGATGTTGTCAAGACTTTCAGTCTGACAACCACTGTCAGTTTCATTGACATTTTCCCCCCTTTGTCACCTGAAAGGAGAGACAATCTTCTTCAAATTATTTCTAAACTCCCCCCCTTCAGGTGTAGGAGTGTTTCACTGGTGTACTCCCCTGTTCAACTGCACGAGGGTACCATCTTCATTTTTACTATTCGCTGCAATATGTGTGAGTGAAATCGATTGTAAAAATTATACAATCTTCTGATCGTGGATGACCATTCCCAAGGATCAATCCTTGAATAATCGATCTTCAATTTTCTTGATTATTGTTGTTTGTTGCATTGTGCTAATGAATGATTTGACTTGCCACAACGGTGACAAGGATGGAGATTAAAACACTGATCTTCCAGATGATCGGTTCTTTGACAATGAAGGAATTTTGGTTTGACTGCAACTTCAGTTTGCATGTATTTTTGTTTGTCTTCAACTTTCTCATGGCTTGTTGATGTGATTTGATCAAGAAATCTTGCACTGACAAAGTTAATGGGCCTTGAATAATCTGGGATATGCAATTTGTTTTCATATTTGTCATATCCTAATCCTTGTCAATTTTTTTTACTTTGAAGTTCTTCCCATGGCTTGGTAATTGGTTTGGAAGAAAGTTGAACTAGATAAAGGACCACGTCAACACTTGAAGTTGGTTGGACTAGTGACCTGGAATCAACATATTTATCTTCATCTGTACGGATGGAAGACTTGCAAACATCACTCTTATGTTGCAACTCATCTCTTTGAAGTTGTGACTCCAGTTGAAGGAACTCAATTGTTTCATGTGCTTGTTGTAGATTCACTAAAATATCAACAAGAGTTGCTTCGTTGTTTTCTACCATGTCTTCAGCAGTTGAGAGGATCAAATTGTTAAGAATCCTTAACAACTAAATGCTTTTCACCATGTGAACTTGGTGGAACTCACACTCGCTTGCTTTTATTACTTGCTAGATTTTTAGAACTCACTCGCTTGATGTTTGGTCGATTGTTGCACACTTGCTTGAACTTATTTGAACAATTGATTGTTTGAACTCGCACTCTTGATTGATCAAAAGAAGGGTGTCGAATACTATCGTAAATGCACCCAAGGAAAATGCTTACAATGATTTGAATAATCGTTAAAATAATGGATTCACTAGGTTTAGTTGATTCCCTATCAATTCAAAGCGTGGGTGTCGGTTTCAACTGAGAATGCACCCTCACAATTCAACTTAATTTTACTTTGATTATAATCCAACTTACAAATTATGATTTGCAAGTTACAGTTTTTTATTGAGCTTATTAAAAAATGGTGCAAGTGCAATTTCCAAAAAATTGTTGTTAAATTGTTGTAAAAATTGTTGATGTAGATGACAGCTTGATTGGATGTTGATGTAGAAATGTTGTTGAGAACTTGATTATGTATTGCTGCTTCTTGATTTCTTGTAGTTTTCTTGATTACATAAGCTTGAATGGAATTGATTATGTTCATGCAATTCATGAATTTGTTGTGTGCTATATGTGTACCGTATTAGAAAGATACCACATGAAGGTTAGTGTCAAAAGTAGACACAAAACAAAAACAATATCAAGAATCATGCGCCATCACAAACATACGCATGGTGTACCTAAGATCCACTTATTCAACTTCAAGCATATCTAGGACACAATCACCATCAAAAAGGTATGTTTTTATTTAAATATGGGAGTACATCAATCTTCACCTTCTCAAGAAATGAGAATGTCACACTTGCAAACTTTGGAAGCAAATTGTCTTCAAAGTATTGCCTATAGTGACTCAATCGCTCTCAAAGTAAAATATTACTTTGAATTACAATAATGACATTCACTTAAACAAGTTCACTTATTCCTCCAAATTTACAAAATAGACACCTTATGACTTGATAAGGAAAATCATTCTCTGCATTAAAACCTAAATCCTCATGAACCGATGCGGCTCCACAATTCAATGTGTCATTGTCTTCACGCCTATTTGAGTGAATTAGGCATGTTTTCTATCTGATTTGATGAATTTTTCCACAAGATTTCATGCAGAAATTTTCAAAATCCATGCAGAGTGAAACACAGATGGATTTCACTCTACTAATCTGGCTACTCTTCTATATGTTGATCTTTCATCTTTGTTATACTTTCATCTTATAAAAAAACAAAGAAACAACTTTGCACTGTTTAACTCCTTGTAGCACAACGCTTTATGAAGGAATGCCCAAACTCGATTCTTCAACACTGCTAACAATCTGCCCCCACTAGAATGGTATGATCATAGAAAAGGAGGACACTGACTATGAGTTGCTGGTGATTTTGACGGAAAAGAAACCTGTTAAACCTGGCACCAAAACAAAAGGAAGTCCGCGTGATGCAGTGCAACCCCAAGGTCTACTTCAACATCGGGGCACGTTTCAAAGCAACTTCACTTCATAATAATTTTAAAAGGCCTCGATGTAAAATAGACTAGGGCAGATAAAGCTTGTGTTTGTTGCTCCAAGCAGAAAAAATTTCAGCGTAATGGGAGAAGACAGGGACCAAGATCTTCACGCATACATAGGATTCGCTCCTCTTGTTGTTGTTCACACTTCCTTGGCCATTACACACACAATCTTCTTCCATTCACTTTCTGATCCAATGGTCACCTCACTGGATTGTTTCTCTACAATTTTGACCCAAAATGAAATCTAACCTGCAACCCATCTTCATTCCTTGAAAATTTCCTTAGAAAATTCTAACAACTACCCTACACCATCAATTTTAGCATCATATAGTTTTATCATACCTTGGAGCATTATATGGACAAGAACATTTGTGCTTAGATAATATTATTAAAAATGCAACACCATTTATTGAACTGCCAAAAATGTCTGTCGCCTACCAAATCACAGATCTAATGTTTTGCATACACATATGGTGATAGGTCCATCTAGTCACACCTTCAATTAATTTCACAATAGCCACAAGCAGTTCCTTATGCACACAACATGACGACAACACTTTATTTTTACACAGGTCAACAACAAAGAAGCTCAGAACTGTCTCCTTTTTCTCCAAGCTGGATATTCTTGACACAGATCTCTAAAATGCTGGCTCAGAATCAAACCCATCATAATCACTATCTTTGACTGGGAGGAACCGTTTTCAGATCTGAGACCGTATTCTGGGACCCAATTAAGGGAATTACTGAAAACAATACTTTGAACCAGCAACGTCAAACATTACAATATTTTTGTACAAATTCAAGAGAGTAAAAATGACCATACCCAAACAGTTGCTACCAACTCCATCTCCATTATTTTGGGTTTGTGATCAATCTACTTCAAGCTTCACATTCTTTTGTCCATGCACATCACCTAAAAACTCTAGCTAAGATTACACACCCTTCTCCAACGTAGCTACAAGTCACATTTCTTTATATCCTTCGCTACTTTTGTCGTTGATCACACTTTTATCATACAACAATCATTATTTAGCCTCTATGCTTTATCTCAACACAGCCCAACACTTGATAATTCAACTAGACTTGTATCTCGAACCCTAATCACCCAACCATTGGATTTGATTTGATGAACTTGCTCCTTCACAGTCAAAAGCTAGGTTCCGAATCCTTAGTGTGCAATATGAGATTTGTCACAATCACACAACATCCAACTAAATTTTAACTTTATAGCCCATGGCATACAATCAACCACACTAACACTGATCGAGCAAATGCACACCCATTTGAAATTCATCTTCACAGCATTAATGGAAACACTACTCAGGTATACAGACTTCGGCCTCCTTCAAACGCACCGCTCTGATACCACATGAATAAAATTCAATCAACTAATAATAAACCACTCATACAAATAAATAGAAGAAATATATCGAAAGTAGACATAGCAGAAAATGCCTCAGCCTTACAGCGTTCCTCACATTCTCATTATAAATCAATCTAATGTACAAAGAATGATAATAGTACAAATAAATACTTTGGAAGTTGGTCTCAACATAATACGTCTATCTTGGACACTATGGTTGAGAAAATATCTCAACAACACACTAATCTAGGAGCCTAACTAGTTGGAGAGAATCTCTCAACCAACTAAGCCTAAACTGACTCCTAACCATGAGGAACAAACTCAATTTAGAAAGGAAGGATTAAATCCTAACTTTCATGATTTTAATTAATTTAATAATTTGGACTTAGAATTGTTTTTAATGTAAGAGTGAGGCTAACATGGAATGTCCCAAAGTCTGATTATAATTTAATATTCATGCAACTACAAGAATGGAATTTCTAGCCAAAGGAAATGTGCCCAATATTAGCCACAACCTTTGTAAAAATGCAACAGCCAATAAGCAGTAACTAATCAACCTTCCATATAACTCAGACATGCCCAAGAAATATGGTGAAAGTCACTCCCAATAATAGTGGTATAGCTTGGACTTTGTTTGATTTAGAAATATATGGGTACACCCTCCTAAATTGCTTCCAGTTCATCTTTTCCTTCACAAATTCAATCCATAGTGTATTCAATCAAAAAAATCACTACATCGAGGGTTTGCGCCTCTTCTCCTGTCATTTTATCCTTTGAGACTCGCAAGGGTTTATCTAAACCAAATGCTTCCCTTGTGGTGCCCTTTTCTCACTAAAGAGATTTATA
>APFE031556797.1:0-11868 GCA_000404065.3 Pinus taeda
TATCCAAGACTAGTTCTGTGCTTGTTGTGGACAAGCTGTTCCCAAGGTCTAATGATGGGCTTGGGAAGTGCAGACTGAGTTTCTGCATCTGCATGTACAACTGCTGCTTTATTTGAATGAAATGTAACATTATTGACTTGCTGCTAATGGGTGGTTGTCTTAATGTTCTGAACAAAAACAGGTTTAGAATGATGTCTATTTTGATGTAGCTCTTCTTGCTGTAGCTGTGATTCAAGTTGCAAAAAATCAATCTTTTCCTGTGCATTTTGTAGACATGTCTGAATTTCTGAGAGAGAGGCTTTGCTGATTTGTAATGTGTCATCAACAGTAGATTGTATAAGAGTCTTCATGAACTCTAATACTTCACTGATTTGATCCATTTTCCGAAAAAAATGCAGTGCCTTAATGATACTTTGAGTTCCTCAGAAAGCTAAAAGCTTCTTGGAATGAAGCATTACTTTAATAAAAAATCCAAATCTGATGCAAAGACTAGCCAAAACTATTCCACAGTCAATAACAAATCTCCCTTGGTGAGGTGTGGTTCGAACTTCTCCAAAAGAAATGACAATAAGAAAATCATGGGAGCACGGAATATGGGCCTGAACTTCTCCAAATCATATTGAAATATATATTATGCTTACAACAATGTTGAAAAAAACCATGGAAGCCAACGACCATTCGCATCACTTTTCTCAGGCTGCCTAGTGGCTGCTAGCCCATATATCTGTGGTCCAGACAGTTTGTTTCAAGAATGAACTGGAGCGTAACATCACTATTAAACTGGGATATGCCAATGCAAAAATATATAAGTGTGAAGATGAGCGTTTTCCTCGACCAATGTGTTACAAGGCATATGGAAGTGGCAAGGAAGACAGTCCTCTGTGTGATGTTGCTGGTTTTGAGAACACTCGCATGAAGCTTTTAAGACATGTGTCATTTGTTGATTGTCCGGGTCATGATATTCTCATGGATACCATGCTCAATGGTGCGGCTATCATGGATGGGGTGCTGCTTTTGATTGCTGACAATGAGAGCTGTCCTCAACTTCAAACTTCAAAGCATCTGGCTGCTGTGGAAATCATGCGTCTTAAACATATAATTATTTTGCAAAACAAAATTGATCTTATCTAGGAGAGTGTAGCTATCAACCAGCATGAGGCAGATCTTCCAAAGAATGAAAAATTTCAATATACATATTTTGCACACAAAATTAACTGTTTTGATACGGCACCAAAGAAGCTGCTTGCATCAGATTCTCGTCTTCGTCCTGACCGTAGTGCACTAGAGATGGGAGATCTGTCGAAGGCTGGAGCTGAAAAATCCAATCTTGAGGAAAGACAACGGGCAGAAAAGAGATGTAGAGAGGAAAAAAATCAACCTTTCACTCCTAGGTGGTTCACATTAACTGGAGAAGTTGCCACTACGCCTTGGGGTGATTTGGAAGTGTATGAATATAATGGTAAATATTCTGAACATCGTGCTTCAGTCGATGACTCTAATTTTGATGACGGAACAGATTCAAAATCTATGGAGTTCAACCCATGGCAGTATGGAAACATTGAGTCTGGGAGCAACAAAAAGGTTGAATGACATCCTCGTGCTTGAAAATAGCATGATCTCTTAATTATTTCCTTGTAATGTTATCAAGTTGTCTGCTGGAATTAAGGCTGCCCTGTGGGCATCTTCATTTTCCTTAGCACACCGAGCACAATGTAGGGCATATGGCGATAAACAATGTAAATATCACCAAAAGAATTCTCGTACTAGACCCCATCTTCAGAGATTGAGTAAGCTCAGAACATGAATCTTGATAAACTCGAGATTTTGACCCTTCCAGAACCGATTTAAACCGCTAACGCAGAGCAAACAATTACGATGCCAAAAGATAACAAAAAGGAATGCTTTTTAGAATGGAAGATGAAGATTCCAGAACTTCGTGCGAAAACTTAATTTACAGATTCTGGATCGATCGGGACTGTTTGAACAATCTCTTTAGCAGAATGCAAGACCGTGGTTTAATAAAGCCATGAAAAAAGGAATTGAAGGACTTCTCGAAAACAAAGCTTGCGCCTTCAATGATGTACTTTCTTGCTCTTCAGAACTTTTTTTCATTGGAGAAATTCCCCAGTCGTATGGGAATTGTCGGAGTTTGGTTCGTTTCCGAGTAAACAATAACAGGCTCAGAGGTAAGGTACCCTCTAGTATTTGGGTTTGCCCCTTGCGACAATAATAGATTTAAGTTTCAACCAATTTGATGGGAAGATTGCTTCGGATATTTTTAATGCCAAGAATCTGTCAGAGTTGTATGTGTAGAGTAACCGGTTTACGGGGAATTTACCAGCAGAAATTAGAGAGGTAGCAAAGCTAATTAAGGTAGATGCAAGCAACAAAGACCAAACATTCAACCATAAAGTGGTGAACATCACATATAAAACCTTATAAGCATAAATCTTGCATGAAGATGGTATGATATGGAAAAGAAGCACCATTATCCTTGGCACTTAGATACTTCGCTTTGGTTCTTTAATTATTATATTTGGCATCAATGAACTCTTTTATTTCCATGCAGCCAGTCAAATGTCTTAAAATTCCCAACTTGAGCACTTGTATTGCGATGTTTCTATCACAACCACAAAGACAAGTGACATTTGCAAGGACATGCTCAAAATTGCATGCAGAAAAACATAAACAAAATATAGGTGATTTTTCCATGCAGCCAGTCAAGTGTCTTAAAATTCTCAACTTGAGCACTCGTATTGCGATGTTTCTATCACAACCACACAGACAAGTGACATTTGTAAGGACATGCTCAAAATTGCATGCAGGAAAACATAAACAAAATGTAGGTGCTTTCAAGGTTTCTTTGTATTGTGGGAAGGTAAAAACGAATGATGACACAGATAGAGACATGCATGGTTGGTTCATATATGTTGATGTTTGACTTCTTGATTTGATTGCAGGAAAAACAATCGAGCACGCGATCTTTTGAAAGAAGTTACGCAAAAATATTATTTACGATACACTAAGAACTGCTATTTGCTTTTAATTTACATATTGAGTTTTTAGCATGTTGCCAAACAAAGGCACTGAGAGAAATAGGTCACCCTAGTTTTTTGGGGAATATGATCCCTGGAAAAACTATTCTGTGGGGTTATACCCCACCCCCACGAAAGAAGAATTAGAACCAGCGAGCGTTAGTTGTTTTCATCAAGGTCTTGTTTCAGGGGGGTGTTTTTGGTACAAAATTACCTTGTGTCTATGGAAGCAAATGAGAGCTATGTTTGACCTCACCTAAGTGCATTTTAGTAAAAAAAAAATCCATTGGTGGAATGCTCCTTGCTCGTTTTTCCTTCTCCTAATAAAGGTATTCATGTAGATATTTACACATTTTGTTAACATTTTGTAATATTGGCCCAAATTTTATTTCTAATCTTTTAAGGGGATGAGATTCTCTAGCCTCTAGGGTTAATATTAAAAAATCCCATAAGGTGTATATTCAAAAATCCCCTATAGAAAAATCCTGTGATTTTTTGAAGGAAAATATTATGTGTGCTTGTTTTTCTATCATTTTTATCTTGTTGTACTCTTAAATGGATATACACACATTGTGTAAACTCGTGCATGCATTGACTTGTACTCCTAAAAGGACGTATATATACACATTGTGCTTACCTGTTCACGCATTCATATATAATTTCTCTATTCTAATAATAGAATTTTATCCCCATTTTAGTTACGTCTTTGTTTAGGTCTCTTTACTTGATTTCAGGAATATTTAGATTGTGCTCTTATTCACCCCTTCAACATTAATTTAGTTTCAAATTTTGATCAATAAGCCACCGATTAAAGCTAGGGTTACAACCCCAGGCTTCTTTGCTGGGTTCATTATTTAATATGGGTAGGAATCTTAGCAGAATATTAGGGCCAAATGCTTAGATATGCACATAATAGTGGTGAGAGGGGAGAAAACATGTGTCACTCATGCAGGGTTTTTCCTTCTCGAGGCCAAGAGAATACTGTCGACATTTCAAAACCAATAGGTTGCCTTTTTGTACCGTGAGGGTGATTATGGAGGGAGTAGTCTACCTAGGCGGTAGAATGGCTTGTTTTCCGTCACTGGCCAGAAAATCATCCGGCTCCGGCCACTGGACATCCCTCCGCCCTTCACCACCCTCGCCTAGCTTCGCCACCCTCTTTCTCCGCCACTCTCCCCTGGAATTTCTGATTTTACGCTGACATTCTCTGACAAAATCACCGATCGGTTCTGGAGGCCTGACATCCCCTGACAGATCGGGGACGAGCTGGAATTGCAGCGGCGTAAATTTTATTTCCGGTTGCAATTCGAATCGAGAAAATGACCTGCACACTGCTCACCAATTGGACTCGGCGCCGCTCTGCAATTCCGCTCTGCAGCTCCAAACCCATTCTGCTCTGTAGCGCCAAACCCAGGTACTCTTCGGTCCTCTGCGAAAACAATGGCGTGCTGAGCATGATTTGATATTGGATGCTGCCTGGCTTATGTGTCCTGAACTTAAGTGGGCAAGCTGGGCAGCTTTAGTATCTTTAATCTTTCCAGAGTAAGCAAAACCCAAGAACACACTAGCGACAACAATGACGGAGGCCCTGCTTCAAAACTATCAGTTGCAAGAGGAAGTGATCGACAGAGGCCAATTCAGAGTCATCAGGAGATGTTTCAACCGGAAAAGTGGGCAACACGCCGCCTACAAAACCATAACAAAAGCAGATCTGCACAATTCCGTGGACAGAGAATGCCTCAACAACGAAATCAAGATCATGCAGTATCTCTCAGGGCATCCCACTGTGGTTTCACTTCATGATGTTTATGAGGATGACGAGTATCTGCATCTGGTAATGGAGATGTGCTCAGGCGGAGATCTGTTCGATAGAATCGTTAGCAAGAAGAAATCAGTACCCTTTTCCGAAGAGGAGGCTGCCACTATCCTGCAAAAGTTCATGGAGGCCATTTGTTACTGCCACTCCATGGGAATCACCCACCGAGATATAAAACCTGACAACATTCTCTTTGCCAATAATTCAAATTCTCTGGCTAAAATCAAGCTCGCAGACTTTGGGCAGGCCTCCTTTTTCTCTCCAGGTATGATAATTATATTAGCCCCCTTCCCTTGTCATTGAAGTCAGATTTTTTTTTAGCATGGATTAATGAATCCCTGGTTAAAACCTTCAGATTAATGTATGCAGGGGAAGAATCGATTCAATGAATTGTGGGTACTCCGTATTACGTAGCATCGGAGGTGTTGGAAGGGAAGGATTACGGTGAGAAAGTGGATGTGTGGAGCGCAGGGGTAACCATGTACATAATTCTGAGTGGAGTTGCCCCTTTTCTGGGAGACACGCCGCAGGAGATATTTGAGGCAGTCATGTGTGGGCGCCTTCGCTTCCCATGTGATCCGCGGCTCTCGATATCAAACTCCGCTAAGGACTTGATATGCCGGATGCTCTGCAGAGACGTGACCAGGAGATTGAGCGCACATCAAGTCCTCGATATTCCCTCTATTCTTTTCTATCATTTTCTTCTAATCGTGAATTTAGCAACTTCATTACAAATTGTTGTTGGGTTGTGTAAGGTTCATAGAACATTGATGGGAAATATTCGTTTTGCTGCAGAGCATCCATGGATCACCACTCATGCGCGGCCTAATCTCAGCTAATTTGATTGGCAAAATGTTTTTTGGGTGCGTTGGACAGTTAAAGTGAGATCCCCAAAACACAATGAGATGTCCTGTTGTAAAATACGGTGAAGCCTGGGGTAGAGATTCCAGATTTGAGTCTCGTTATTTCCTTTATGGCAGGGTTGTCTGCCCGGGTTCTTACAGTGGGCATGTTCATGATGTTTAAAAATAGTACCTTGCTTAGAATATTTTTGGGTTTTTGTTAAGATCTATCTTTAGTTTTTGGTTGAGGATTCATCTCAGATGTAACAGGCTTTTCAAGTGTAGAACGCGGCATATGGTATAATACAGAAGAACTCATGATACAAAGACTATTTGTACAATGGGAGATGAGTTCCGTGAGGTGTGAGAAAGGTCCGTAGATGATAGGTGAAATCACGGCTGCATAGTGTATGATATACCGTGACTGTAAATATGTTAATGCATAGAAAGAGCGTTTTTTAGCTTCTGTGTCTTCTTCTCGACTCGTGGCAGAAATAAATTTATGTACTGATGGGTTCTAAAAATATTAGATTTATCTTAGCAATTCAAAAACGAGTCAATCACGTATGCTTTCCGTTTAGAGCAATTTATGTAAGATTTCAAAAACCATGTTTCATTGTTATTGGCCTACTTTTATCCTCGCTCTTATCACTATTTTTTTGGTAATTTTTTATGAAATCAAATTGTTAAAATTATAGGATTAAGTATTATATATAATGATTTATATCATTATAGGATTATAGGATTAGTATAATTATATTAAAAATATTAATGTGGTTAATATAATTGAATGTTTCATAAATATAATAAAAAAATTATTGCAATATAAAGAATGTTTTACTTTTACTTGATTACTCATAAATAAAAATTTATGGAGAAATTTATTAGAATTGGAATAATCTCTGATCCCTAGGAAATTAGTGGGTGGGGAGCCACATGGCACAGATCTAATTTTTTTAATTTATTAAAAGTAATGGACCATTTTGCTAAATAAAATTTGCTTATATATAAATGAATGTTATGAATAATAATGAAAAACTTATCATGGAGGAACTTATTAGAATTGAAATAATCTCAAATCTCTAAGAAATTAGTGAAGGGGGGAGCCAAAGCAACCTAACAAACTATTTAATAGATACACATTAAGACTAAGCATATGCTCCACATATTCCCTCGAGAATTAAACTAGGCCATCAATTAAAAAAATAAAATAAAAAATTAACAAATCCTCATCCACCTTAAATTGAAATAAAAAGTTTTTGGCAAATATAATTTTTTTTATTACAATTATATTTTTTTTAATAAAATAAGTGATCAATTTCCATTAATATAGATAGTGTTTCACGATTCATGTGTCAGGCAAAATGGTGATGTCTTTCCTCTTGTAATTGTTATTTCTTTGTTTTCATGTGTTTCTTTTCTCAGTAAAGTCTATGTATTGTAGCAGAGAACACTTCACCCACATCTGTGAGTGGAAGAGATGCTCCCCCTCCTCTGGATATTTTGGCTTAATATTCTGGACCTTGGTGGCGAAAATGGTGGCACTGGGTTGCATCAATAATATAACTCCTTGTCACTCTCCTTGTCAAGTTCTGGCTCAAAATTAGAACATGCATCGGATTCTGAAGCTTTCAGCTTGGCCACTAATGTCTACTTGGCACAACACTCATTTGTATTGTCAGTGAGGCTCTTATGGAACTGACACCACTTTCATGTGTCCTTCTTTGTCTTCGTGGTGCCATTAATTTCTTGTGGCTCTTATGGGTTTTCATGGGTTGCTCCACCTTAGTTTTGTCCTTTGTTCTGCGGTTTGAGGGCACTCTTGCCTTGCTTCTGATTCACAGATCCAAAGTCATGTTTCTTTTGTTTAAACTTTTTTTCAATATTGGTAGCATATCGGTATGTTGCACCAAGTGAGGATATGTCCAAGAACTTCATTTCTTCGTGAATGTATTTATGAAAACAACCACAGTACTTGAGAACTAGATGTCACTCAGAGTCTTTGACATTGAACTGTATGCATAGAGTATGAAAAATATTTGTGAGCTCATGCACATCTTGGTCTCTTTATTTCCATAGTGTGGTCCACTGTATTTACTTGTCCCCATAGCTCCCCACAGGGTAATATTGTTCCTAGACAGCGTCTCGGAAAGAGTACCAAGAGGGGTCAGATGTAAATAAAGAGGGTTCCTCGGCCCTTTTTTATAGTTAGTTCCCCACTAGTCCTTGACATTGGGGGAAACCATAAGCCATGCAAAAGTAATATTCTCCTTATCGGAGAAACTATGGACCAAAAAGTAACCTTCCAACAAATTCAATCATTTATCTACAACATCTACATCTATTTGGCCTTCGAATATAGGGATATCAAATTTCACATGTACCTTGAATGGGGAAACACCTCTGAAGTGGTTGTTGGATGAATATGCATCTTCGGTGGGAACCCGCAGAAGGATATGGGCAAAGTTTTCCATCATCTTGTTCCTTTTCCGCTCAAGGGCTTCTTCGAGCAATAATTTGATAGGATATCTTCCTCCCTCTTCCTTCTTTTCTTCCGCCATGGGAGGTCTTCGGTGTCGACAAGGACAATCTTGTAAAGGCTTAACCAGTTCAAATCCCAACTCCTTATAACCCGACCTCATTGGGGACATGCACAGAAAAATAGAGAAAGAGCAGACCTATATGATACCACTGATCCATATTTATGAAGGAATGAAATGAAATACAGATATAAACATAAACACATAGATACAACGAAAATAAAACTTCAATTCATTAATAACAAAGTAATGAAAATTCTTTACATGCAGAATGGAAATAAACTAGCTCAGGCAATGGTAACTTATCTTTGAGAAGAGATTTGGCATATACATGCCTTCTAAACTATGTTACAATGACTGGCTCGAAGGCCTATTTATTATTGAGAAACAATGGAAAACCCTAAACATCCAAAAACCTAACCCTAGGAGATTAGGCACCAAAATCCTGTGAGCCCTGTTGGGGTAATTTTGTACATCAACTTCCCGGGGTCATAACTTTGGCATTTGATCTCCGTTTAATGTATATGATACCTCATTTGAAATATATGTCTGAGGAGTATAACTTCCAACTATAAACGCCAACTACAAATTATGAGATTTCCCGTTTTCCAAAAAAACGTTGCTTAGGGCCTCAAAATGGCTTTGAAAGTTCAAGACCCAAAAAATTGCCAAAAATAGTAAACTATGCTAGAATTAAGGAAACTAAAACAAACAATGGCAGGGGTCCAAGTGGAATTGGTGGGTGGCCACAAATATCCACTTAGATTAGGAGTTCTAGGCTTTAGAACAAGGTCTTCAAATTTCAATTTAGGAAGGATTTCGTTCAATCCAGGTTGACGAAGATTCCCATCTTGTAATCAACTATGCATAGGAACTATTCTTTGGTCAACCTCTAGGAAAGACAACAAAGAGTTGGTGACTTGAAAGTTTGATAGGAAACATCCATGAGTTGACCAGGAAGATAGAGTATGTCATCGTTCACCATATCAAGAGATCAAACAATAAGGTGGGGGACTTCATGGCCAACCTGGAGTGCCAAAGTTGAGAAGTTGACATTGATACATGTTGGCCCATTCCCTTGCAGTCGAGCTAGGTAGAGCCCCTTCAATCTCTGTTGAATGTTGACATGGAGTCCCTGATGGGGGTGTGAATGAGGAGGATGCGGGAGCCTCATAGGAAGTGCCCACCACCCGCTTAGACATGATGGGTAATTAAGAAGATGAGGACAAAACCTGATATTGCATGCAACGACATGAAATGCTTACAATTGGAATTTTCTATTTATTGCAGTCATATGGAGGGTTTAGGATATGTTTTTTGGGGTTCATATGGAGACGAAGATTGGTCCTTGGCCTCCAGTCACATGTATTCTATCTCATATGTGTTAGAGAAGAGTTTGGTGTTGAGAGTTAAGTTTAGAATTGTGGCGGGGAGAGGTGAAGGTACTAACTTGTGAGGGTGGTGGAAGAAACGACGAAGATTCATGGGTATTTTGGTCTATGTATCGCTACTAGGAAATTTGAAGGTTGGTGGGCGGGCATTGTTTTTAATTTCCACTTCCTTCATGGAGTCTCAGGTCATTTCCTTTTGTCGCCTAGTTTTTCTAGTCATTTTGTTTATTAGTATTTTTTAGTGTAGTTCTGAGGTCTCATTGTCTTTGTCTTTGGGTCTGGAACACCAACCTTAGGTTATGGTTAAGGGTTGGGGTGGTATGTTTCTTTGCATGCATCTCCTATCTCTGATCCATGGGATTTGGTCAAAGTCTGGGCAAATTCTTATTCCTGGGGTTGTGGTTTTTGGGCATCATCGTGTTAATTTTACAATAAGGTTGGAAAGGTCCCGATGGTTGATGTTTAGGGGTTGTGTTCACCGAATTGGTGATGGGGTTATTGGGTACATTTGGGTCTCTTTCTATATTTAATGGTTTTGGGATTTGACTCCCTTATAGAGGTTGTTGAGCTTGTTGTATCTCTTGATGAAGTCTATGTCGAGTCTAGATATAATCTAAGCTACAAAGATGATATTTAAGGGTGTTGTCTTGGTCTTGTTCGTGATGAGTCTGGTTTATTTTCTTTTTTATTTACAAAGAGAGGAATCCATAAAAGTTGTTCAAGGTGTGCCCCTTGGGTTATATCCATGGCGATGAGACATAAAATTTGATGTAGATGGGGGGGTGGGGAGGTGGAAATTCTCCTCAAGGTCAACGAGGATCTAGACTCTTTGCTCACTACTCAACTCCCACCTACTTCAATTTCGTTTTTCCAGAGACTAGGAAAGAAATTCAAAAGTTGGAAACTCAAGCAGGGATTGAAAGACAATCTCATTTGGACTCAAAGATCATTGAGGATATATCAGCATGGGTTCCTGACCCTGGACACACCAGGGGTAGGAAGAAGAAATACCTGAATACGGTGGCCCTGCACTGGCAGATGAAGACACTCTTAGGTCTGGTATTGAAATACAAACAAGTGGAGTAGTAAAATGTCTTCTCCTCCTTGGAAGACACCAAAAGGATACTTAGAAACTAATGTTTCTTCCTAGACAAGATTGACTCCCGCTTAGTGCATGTGGAAGGCCATATCACTTGTGAATCAGATAGCGGTGGTTTGATGGACCCTCCTCTAGTGTGAGGGTCCCTACAACAATCTCCTCTTCGAACAATGATCAGTAACCAAGCTGGAAGACTTATCAATTTGACAAATTATGATTTAATTTTTGGCCTAGATACAAGGTGTATGTCTATTTTTAAGGTATTGAATACTGGTTGATATTCTCGCTCGTCTTGGCGCAGGTGTATGTTTATTTCTAAGGTCATGAATATTGTTTGTTATTGTTACTTATCCTGGCATATGTCTTTGTGTCTGGTTTATTTTGGTGCCAACTATGACATGTAAATGGGTTTATTCTGATAATTTTGTTTTGATGGCATCGCTTTATATGGTGGCTTTATGCCTCTGTCACCGACCTAGGCACTCTATGTTTGTATTAGTAAGGTATCATCTATGGCGATTATATGGGTCTTTCATGATAGTTTTATTTGTTGTCAATGTAATGGGTTGGGGGGAATGCTCTTGTCTTTAGCTTGGGTGCACAACTATGTTTGGTTTCCTTGGTATTGGGGTTTACATGCAGGTTTCATAGTTTGAGTCTTGTTTGTCGAAGTGTGTCAAAGAGAAACAAACTCCCAAGGGAGTAGTCCACAGAAATTATGTATCTATGTTTTGTTGAGTAATACAAAAGCCTCAACTTACTAAAAAAAAACATGTATACATTTGATAGTGGAGTTTTTTACTTAACATGGGAATTGAAATATTTTATCTAAGACCCATATTGATTTTTTTATCATTAGTAATAATTTTTAAATGCCACATGTTAATTTTATATTAAGAATTGAATGAATTATACATTTCCCTCTTATTGTTTTTATTGAGAACTAGAGTAATTTTTTAATTTCAATTACTTTTTTTTGGCATTGAAATATTTTATTATAGTCAATAACACACACATATGAAACTGATTTTGAAATAAATTAGTCTGAATATATATCCAAACTGTTTATTTAAGTGTTTTGAAGTATTTTTAAAAAGTATAAGAATTAGACATTTTGTTCATAATGACATAATGAATATATATAT
>APFE031556816.1:0-12089 GCA_000404065.3 Pinus taeda
GGAAATGTTGTTTGAGAATTTCCAATAGAAGGAAAATAAGCTGAAGATTGTGGGAAGGGTTGTTGAACACCGCTAGTCGGTTATTGAGAAATGTGGGAGACACTACTTGCATGTTGATTGGAAGCCTTAAGACGTGAGATGGGTGAGACAACTAGTGAAAAGCAATAGTGTGGTTCTATGTAACTGAAGTCTAAGAGGGAGGAGAAAGAGGCCTAAGTTTGGCAAGAACTAACCTATACTATGCGACATAGCATAACTAGAGAACCTGCTCTATTTGAATTTGCATTAAGAAGTGAGGAGGAGAAGTAGACCTCCTTTCAATGATTGATGTGTGGTGTCGAGTTATGTATCGAAGATTGTGTATTGAAGGCTATGATATAGGTTATGTATTAAAGGTTACCAATAAAATGAATAATATTGATTTGTGAGGCCAATAGGTGAAATCAATGTGAACCATCGGCATGTGCTTTGAATTGATAGAAGAAAAATTAAGTGTGGAACATTTTTATTTAAAGCTTTACACAAAAAAAGTGTTCAAGCACTAGACTTGTAGAGGACATTGGTGTGTTTTCTTCAGCAGTTCGCAACGCGAAGTGATGTGCACGCGAGGAAAAGGGAAGATAAAGAAATTATAAGCAAGGGACAAACAAAAATAAGAGATCGATGAAGAGGACAAGCTCCAAGCATGGTGAAAGAAAGGCTCCAATATCATAACATTCTAGCTTGAAGGGAGTGATGGTCTTGCATTGTTTCAAAACTTTAGCAGTGAGGAACAAAGAGCTTAAAGGAGAGTACACAATGAGAATATGAAAGCGGGTAAGTCTCAATAGTTGATTCCACTGTCTAATCACTTCACTTCATAGTGGTATTTTACTAATGATAGGAAGAGATAGTAATATTGTTGTGCATGGTATTCATTGGAATGTTGGCATTAAAATACTTGTAGAGAGATTCACTTATGTCATGCAACATAGTTTTGTGGATGAAGCATTGTTCGATTGACATGCAATAATAAATTAATCTAAGAAAATGTGTTTTGTTGCACTTAAGAAACCTCAAATTCCTGTCAGAGTTTGGAGCATGCATGACACATTGTGTACAAAAGGGTTCCTTTATGTATTAAGCGACTCAAGCTGGAGGTGTGTGGAATCCATGATACATGTAGTGTTATTCGGGATTTACAATTACAGACAAAAGTATCTCCCCTAGGTCAGTCGATAACCTAGAACAACAGAGAGATAAGGAACACAATGGTTTTCCTTAAAGTAAATAGATGATGGAGTGATGTTTGCCTGGAATATTTTGTGCACTTCACTTCTTCTTTAGCTTGGAAGCTCCAATTCTAACTCTGGTTTCCAAAATTATAATTTTCACAGTTAGATAACACAAGCCAAGAAACTATGGTATCTATGCATTATCATCTAATTACTTCATTCATTAGATCAACATGGTATTGAAATAAGTGAAATAACAACATCAAATATAGGAAAAAAATGAATTATTTGCATTACTATAAATGGAAAGATATTACAACCATAAGTAGCAATTGATTTTGTAGAAGAGCTCCTCCAAGTTGTGGACTTTTCCTTTCCTTGTCACAATATGGACCTCTAATCACCCTAAATGCATGAGATGATGACCACTCAGTAAAAAAGCATATGGGAAAAAATACTCTTCAAAAGCCAACCCCCAACCACATAGAAGGCTGGGAATATATAGAGAAGTATGGTCAGTTGGGAGTTCTTATCCAATTACCAATATAGGGTAAGAGATCCACCTCTAATGGAGGGATATGATCAAAATATAAGTGGTAAAAACTCCAATGTAGGGAAGGATAGGATCCAAATGTTTTTTCCAAGGTAGGTAGTTGTAACAAATTTTGGAAGCTCCTAGAAGACAAAGCTTCCAGAATCCTGATCATTCTGCCATTTTTTTAACACAGGTTCAAAGGGGAGCATCCTACTAGTGGCCAACAAAGGCCACAATGGAGCAACTTGTTGGTGAACGCACCCCAGTAGGCCTACAGGGAGCATTGGTCCTTAAACTGGCTCAGGTGAACTAGTTTAAGGCTAAAATTCTAGGAAATGAAAGGTACATGCATAGGGATTTATGAGATATGGTGACAAGGGGGAATAGGATATTGATTGATCACATTAGGAGGCTCACTGATCTGATATGAAAAAAATGGCATATAACAGAATGGCCCCCTAAAGCGCAAATTCAGAGATGATGACTGATGACTGAAGTGATTTACCTTGTGACAAGTCAGGATGAAGGACAACCAATGAGATTTCATCTGTTACAATACATTTATAACATGAAATATTTGTTTGTTGAGGGAGGCATACCCCCAGTAAACTCATAAGCTAACATAACATGTATAATGATCAAATGATACATCCATAGATGCAATTGGTGGACCAATGAATGGATGGTTGTCTATATCATCACAACCATCATACATTGTGATCTTTGTATAATCTTGAAATCACAGCCCGGATGGCGGAAACTAAATTCAAGGTAATTTATCTCGTTCACATGAACAACCAAGTGTAACCATGTGAATCAATGAGTTGGACTTGAACATGGTACACACCATCTGATTACTGGCCAATGATATAAGTCCTTAATAGATGCGAGAGGACCCATCGATGATGTTAATGGCTCTCAAGGTAATACAATAAAATATCTATGAAGTGAATGAATCAGTTGATGTCAAACACCACACAAAATATTTCGGTTGAAGGCCATTAATGTAAACATGTCGTCAAGAGTGAGAAAAATTTCCATTGAGGTATGCAAGAACCAAGGTACCAAGGGGTGTTTCTAGGTCAACTTCCTGGGTGATGTGTTGATGTCAATAGGAAGCGACCCGTTGCAAGAAGGCCTTGATGTATCCTCAATCAATGACATGAAAAGGGTATGATGATTGAGACAAAATGATCAAAATGATTCTCACATGGAACTAGATCACGAAAGGTAGACATGAAATTAAGGATTAAGAGTATTATAGTAGAGATCAATTGAAGGACTTCTCTTGAACACACCGGTGACACTGAATGGAGTTGGAAGCATTGACACAGAACCAAAATGGAGGCTCTGAAAATGGTATGATAACCAAAGAGAAGCAGATTAACCAACTGAACAACCATGAATATGAAGTTGAAGAGTGGCATGTTCAAGAGCGACTCGCAGTCATTAATAAATGGAATCCCTTGTTTTCCCAATTTCCCTAACCATACTAGTCAGTACCTCTTTATTTTTTAACAAACATAAGGAGGATAACATATGCTTGATTTGTATGTTCATCATTTGGATTAACCAGTATGAGTATATTTAACAAACCCTACAGAGTGGTTTGGTCTCGTCATATTCGACAAGCCCACCATTGTTTTATGTTTTAATGAGTCGAGCAAAGGTAAAACTCGACATATTTTTGATTTTTAAAGAGTTTGAAAAAGAGGCGAAAAAGAAAATTCCATATGTCCCTTTTTGTAGGTAGTCCTTTAGGTCTGAGAAGGTAGAAAACAATACCCAAGAGAACCTCTTAGCCATGTTCGACTAAGGTATTCCTTTTTCATGGTTAGTCTATCTCAATTTGGAAAAGGGTTAAAGTTATATTGAGTAGAAATCTTTTAATTTACTTTTACGAGTTCGAAAAGACAAGTGCTTGACAATCTTTTCATATTTTGGGAGTCTAAAAAGAGATGAAAGAGGACTCTAGTAGGGTTCATATTTTGTAAGATTATAGAGCCCGAAAAAGAGATGAAAGTATACTTTCCGATCAAAGTAACATGTTGAAAACATAATGAAAACCTACTAACTGATGTTGACATGCTCAAAACACCAGAAGAAGGATAAACATGCTTGCATCGTAGTAAAAATGAAGCATATATAGGTAAAAAAACTAAAAATGAATAAGATAATGAGAAAATGACCATAAATGTTGAAAATGACTTGTCATTTTTACCATTTCATATTTTACCTTCAACATTGAGTATTTGGAGCACTTTTTCCCTCTATTTTCTTTAGCTAATTGTAGCTAATCCAGGGAACCATTTTAAGTGTCGCCGCTTCAAGGTACGAACGAAAACCTTTCTCTATCCTTCTATGGTCCATTTTTATAATTTCATACAAAAATATTTAGGTTTTGAGGCCCCTAGGGTTCAAAAAAAATTCCCTAGGACCAATGCACCCACCCCAGGGTCAAAATATCCATTGCACCTAGGTAGGGGAACACTGCAGGAAAATGTCCAACGCTCTGATAGACACTAATAGGGTGTGTTGGGTGCCTTTTCCTAAGTTTTTTATCTGTTTTGCCTCAACTTTTGTCAATTCTTTTGCATGGGAAAGAGCCTAATTGATCCCTTGTTGATGTTTCAGGTACCCATTAGTACAAAATGGCATTCATTCGAAGAGAAAGATAACATGAGAAACAATATTTAAAAGGTGCAAATGACCCTGATACCATATAGGTGCTCAAACATTGTGGGTTATTAAAATTATTCTGGCTACGTGGTATGAGGCAAAAAATGGATTTGTTAAAGTACGTTGTCTGTTCATGGGATTTTGAGGCACATGCCTTCAGGTTTGGCGAGAATCTTCTCAAGATATAGGTAGAGGATATTTACATTCTCACAGGATTGTCAAAGAAAGCTCCCCTCATCTCTCTTCTACGTCAGTAGGGGACTTTTGAGGTCTAAAATAATAATAAAAGAAGATTTTATTACATCATCAAAGTTTAGAGGGAAAAAAGAAAAAACTATTTTTTCAACTCGTATTTCCAACTTATCTCCCTATGGGTTTACTCAAATTTTGAGCGGAAACACTCATTGGATGCATAATTTGATTCCTCATCCAAGGAGTACCCATGTTGCATAGTTTCGATGTACCCTACTACACAAAAAATTGAGAAATACATGAAAAACGTGATTGTAATCATGTGTTTTCATGTATTTCTTAATTTTTTTGTAGTAGGGTACATCGAAAGTATGCAACATGGGTACTCCTTGGAGGAGGAATTAAGATTTACATCTAATGAGTGTTGTTGCTCGAAATTTCAGAAAACCTTATGGAGATAAGTTGAAAATATGAGTTGAAAAAGTAGTTTTATATTTTATTATTTTTTAATCTTTTTACCTTTTTACTCCAAAAATGGTGAAGCATCCCCCATGGTTGACATAATCATATTGAATCCTATTGGTTCTTATAAAGTTTATTTTGGTTGTACATTTTTCTTAGGAGGCCCATTTTAGACGTAAAAAATCCCCTAATGTGGAAGAAGTGTATGCGAGATGGTGAAAGACTATATCGATACCTATTGCAGACCTCAAGCCCTTCCTACTAGGGATGGAAAGATTGGCATAAATTATGTAACCGAATTACCTCAAAGAACGATCTTGTTCATTATTGCAAGATTAACATGCATCTTGACACTACATGTAGAAAGAAAATCACACATGTAGTATAGGATAGAGTTTCTAGAGATAACATTATTTAGTTGGAGTGAGGGTGTCTTAGTCAATTTGAAGGAACAACTTAGTAAAGAAAAGGAGGGGAAGTTGAAGAACTTCGACTATGGAATGACCTTTTTCTCTTTTTCTCTAGAGAGGGTGCCACTACTGCAGCGTCAATAGATTGTACTTGAGGCCATTGATTCGAGGACCCCATGGATGAGGAGGTGGATAGACCATATGAGCCGACATGCAGGCCCATCAATGATCAACTTTCCACCAACCTTCTTTGGGTGGCTACTTAGGCATTTCATCATGATTGATGATTATCCTTACAGAGGGATGGAATTATGTGATGATCTCGAGCTCGAGTTCCCTAAGGGTGAGAAATGGGATGCTTCATGTAAGATTATTTAAGCATTAAGTTTTTTAAAGTTTAACAATTTTTTTTTTGTGTTTTTTATGTTCTGGAATCTAAACTATTTGATGTTTTCATGCACACATTGGACTTGTTAGACCAGTACGTGCTAGATATCTTCATTGCCCAGAGAGAAAGCCATATGAGGAGGCATAGAGATCATTAAAGGTCATTACGGTAGAACGAGATGTGCTACGAGATCCAGATGTACTAGAGATCCTATTGGAGGTAGAGCGCCACATGGAGGTATTGGCACACGAGATTGATGAGACTGTGGTCAATTAACTTCCATTGCAACTTCAACATCATGCAATTAGAGTGCTTAGTTGTATTGGTTGATTACTTTGAAAAATAGCTCATGCAGTGTCGTTTTGTCATGAACACCACTGATTTGTCTACTTGTAAGTTTGCCATGTAGTTTTTATATGGAAAATGTAGCCATATGTGTCTAGGGCCACACTTTTTGTAAAACCAAATGTAGGAGGCTACGTTTTATATGGACAATGTAGCCATATTTAAGTGTTTCCTAGTTCCTCTTCTGCTTTCAATATGATGTGATGTGAACTGAAGGTTATTTACATTCTTTATAAATGTTGATATAAAACAAAATTAGCTAGGGCATTTGCTAATGTGTTCAGATTCCTAGAAATATGTTCATATCGTATCAAATTTAAATGTCTTTCGAGAAGATGCACTCTCAAAACCACGCGAAGGATGGTGGGATTTCTCACAGGATAGATGTTCGTGAGTTTTAGTACCATGAGATGTGAGTCAATTCTTATGACTATATGGTGAATACCAAATAACATCAAAAAGTAGCTCAATCACTGTGCTATACTAAGAGATGTTGTTATTTGAGATGCTAATGCAAATTCCTTGCATGCTCACTAGCACACCATTCATAGCAAAGGTATCCCATGCAGTGGAGGATAGGTTCTGAGTACTACAGCTAGCACAATAGGCATAACCAATATCCAGTTCGAGATAGGTTGACATCTGTAATCCAAAAGGAAACAAAATTAATAGAAACCACGGAAACTCTAAAAAACAGACTACAAACACACTCAACACATCTATAGACAATATGTACATAATGTACCATGCATGGAATAAAGCGTAGTATTTTTTGAGGTACAACCCATTTCTAGGCTACACCAATGGAACTCCATTAAGATCTACCAACTCATAAGCTTGTTTTGCAAGGACTCACTTAACAATTTGTCGGGCCAACCACATAGGCTGGAACTTCCTTCGACCTAATGTTTTGGCCTCCTGGTCATATAAGAGAACAAGATATCCTTCCGAGAAGATTCTAGGTTTGACACTTTTTTCATATTATGCTTTAACACGTTGTTTATGGGCTTCATTAGCTAAAATGGCATCGTGCCAAGTTTCATCCAAATGAGTTATATGAAAAATATGCTCCTGCTTTGCGGAAGTAGTAGGAAGAAGTTCAATAGCTAGTTTTAGCGATGGAATTTTGCATTCAATGGAGAAGATAAATTCCTGACCATACACCAACTGGAAGGGTGTGAATCTAGTAGTAGTCCTAACAAAGGTTTGATACACCAAAAAGGAAGCAAAGAGAAGCAAGTTCTAGTTGGATTTGTGGACCCCTGTCATATGTTGAATCATAGCCTTAAGGACTTTGTTAATAACCTCAACTTGTTCATTAGCCTGAGGATAATAGGGAGTGGAAGTTTCATGTGAAATTCACAATTTGCCATCTAATTTAGTCATCATATGATTCCAAAAGTGCTTCCCATGATCCGTTACTATTGCTTGTGGAACACCGAACCTAGCAATTACGTGGTTGAAGATAAAGTATGCAACAATTTTACCAGTATTATTGAATGTAGGAATCACTTCATCCCACTTAGTAAAGTAGTCAACAACTACAATAATGTAGCCATGCCCCCAATAGAGTGAGGGTTAAATGTGATAAGATCGATGCCCCATTTCATAAAGGGACCAACGGAGACAACAACATGCAAAGGAGTAGGCAGAGCACAAAATTTTGATCATAGATCTGACATGAATGGCATTTCTAGACCATAAGGATACAATCGTGGAAAATGGTGTGCCAAAAGTAACCGACTTGTAATATTTTTAGTGCATTAGCGTAGCTAGATAAATGTTGAACGCATGCCCCCAAATGGCATTCATTCAATAATTTCTCAGCCTCCTAGAGAGTGAGGCACCTCTGTAAGATCTTATCGATAACATGGTGGTAAAGGATGTTTCCAATAATCACATAATTTTAGGATTCATACTAGATATGTCACCGTTTTGAGTGAGAGGTATTAGGAAGAAAAGTTTGGGTCTATAGATAAATGAGAAAATATCCATACCATATGTCAGATGATGAGATTAGGAACAATGACTCGTCTGGGATGGAATCTTCAAATGTAGATTCAACATCAAGGGAAGGGCGATTGCACATTAGTTTGGAAAAAAATAAGGATTTCTTTGACCTAAATTTGATGAATTTTAGGTTGAACTCTTAGAGAATGATGATCCACTTACATTTTTTTACCCTCAACAATTGACGTGACAATATGTATGTCATAGAGTTGCAATATGAAATGACATTAGTTTTGTGAAGCAAGATGTAATGGAAAAATATCTGGATAGGTTGAACGACCGCCAAAGCTAACTTTTCCACATGAGTATATCAGATCTTAGTATCATTGAGGTTTTTGACCTAGATCATAAATGAGATGTTCAGTCCCCATATTGTTTTCTTGGAACAACACCATAGCTATAATAGAGGTGGAAGCAACAAGGTACAGGAAATAATCGCGTTGATAGTTGGGAGGATATAAAAGAGATTGCCGAACCAGTACATCTTTTGAGGCATCAAATGATTTCTGCGCAATGTCTCCCCAATCGAAGGGAATCGCCTTTTTCGGTAAGCGAGTAAATCCTCTAGTTAGTTCAGTGTAGTTAGGGACGAACCTCCTTAGGAAGTTTTCTTTCCCTTGGATTCTTTGTAATTGAACAAGAGTAGAAGGTGCAGGTAAATCAGTGATTGCTTTTAATTTTAAAGGATCAATATAAATTCGTTGTTTTGAAACTATGAAACCAAGGAGTCAACCAGAACTGACACAGAACACACATTTGTGCGAGTTGAGTTTAATTTTGTAATGTCTACAACGGAGGAAGATGACACGTAAATGAATGGTGTGATCAATCAGACGCTTGGAGTGAGAAGGGATATCATACAAATAGGGTTACACGATGTGCTCAATATCATGGAAAGCAAAATCCATTGCACGTTGCAATGTGGTCCTTGTGTTCTTTAAACGAGAAGGAAGCTTTCTATAAGAAAAAGTACCCCAGGGAAAAATAAATGTGGTTTTAGGTTGGTCCATCGAGAGAATGTTGATTTGATTATAGCCCGAGAATACATCCATAGATGAATAAATCTCACAGCTAGCATAGTCATAAACAATATGGTCAATAAATGGGGTTGGGTAGTTGTCCTTTAGGAAAGCTCTATTTACAGCCCGATAATCGACACATACTCAGATCGTGCCATGTTTATTCATGATAGGGACAATTTTCGATGCTTGATTAGTTAAAGAAATGGGATATATGAAACCAGCACGAAGAAGATTTTCAATTTCATCTCTTATGCCAACAACATTCTTGGGATGAACTGAATGGAGGCATTGTCGGATGGGTTTGGAATCATGGTACATCTTGATCTCGTGCACTATGATATTTGGTTCATGTTGACGGGCCAAAATGTACTGCCAACGACTAAGGGGTCTCCCCAGTGTGAAGTCCCAATCAGACCTCACACTGTTTGGGATAGGAGACCCATCTGGTATGTGGGCCTGACTGTCACCATGAATGTTTTCTGCTCTTGGTTATCAAATGAGAAAATTCCACAGTGGGGAAAGAATGAAGCGTTCGGGGAACAAAACAAAAATTAGCATAAGATTGACAAATTGCAGAAAGAGGTGAAAACAAGTCACAACAATGATAATAAGGGATAAATGATGAGAGGGATTAGTGAGCTAAAACCCCATCAGACATAATAAACAAGAACATGTCGGAGGTCAATTGCAAAGTAGTTCACCATAGGTTACCGACATTGCAAAGGGACAAGTAAACACATGTTTGAAAGCAAAACATAAATGCAACCACTAGGTATCAGTACATAACATCTCACGTATATGCAAGCACACATACAAATATGGTGAAGGTACCAGAAAACTAATACAACCACCATGAGTAAGCATGGGAATCAGTGAAAAAAGGTAGAAGAAAACAACCTTATTAATATTGCTGCAACTTCAAATACATATCATGGAATTGGTCAATACCCAATAGTGGAACATGGGTTGTTCATACCATCGCCTGATGCAGGGAAAATTTTAAGAACCCCCCCTAAATTTATAAATATAATAAATGGGCGAATCTCCATGGTATATAGGAAAAATGGAAGGCGATTTATCAATAATATAATATGTATATATAATTTTTGGCGAATCTCTCACCAGGCATGGCGAATATTTTACTCAATTATAAAATCTTGTAATATCTTGGCAAGTCTTTCACTAAATAATAAAACTTTGTAAAGTCCTAGTGAATCTTAGCATTGTGAACTCTTAGAGATTTTTTTGAAAAAGTATAAAACCATATATGACAAGAGCCACATGGTGGCAATATCACTGTTTTTTTCACATTTCCACGACATGGAACTTGTTTATAAAATTATAAAAAAGCCAACCAAGTCCCTTATAATATGCAGGTAAGCTTATAGTAGAGTCTGATACCTCTACTATGCTTGTCTTCGTTCAAGTGTCCTATCTGCTATACTTAACACTGTGAATCACAACTCTCTCAAAACTCAACTCTATAGTGTAATTAAAACCTTTGGAAATTGAATCTGAAAACTCTATAAAAAGGATTAGTGAAATAGAAGCTTTTGTGAATGAGCCCACTAACTATCACTACTAAACAATCAATCTAGACTATGAAGTCTTCCATCTTGATCACAATCGTGCCCATGATCAAGGGAGTGCGACCACCTGGCTTGACATAATGGCCATCATAGTGTCACTTTGAATCTCCTTTCATGTGTGGATGTTTTGACAAATCAATGTGAAATCAAAGTCACTTTGAATTTTCTTTTGTGCGAGGGATCACATCCACAGTTGATTAGTAAAAGATAATCTACTATATATTATGTTCAAGAAAATGACTACAATCTACAGTGGAAACGGGACTTGAATTCTTATTCTGAATTTGAATATCTTAGGACAACATAAGAGATAAAAATGCATATGACCTTAGTAGCTATAAAACAATCACTCCATCATTACAAGACCACCTAGATTTTGGAACTTGATCTAAATAATGGCACTAGTTGTAGTGCTTATTTGTATTAACACCATGGAAAAGCAACAACAATGTTTCAAAGCACACTTACTGGAAAATTTGTAATGTTCCAACAATATTTAATGATAGCATCTAAACCTCGTACTATGGTGGGGAAACTAGGGAACCCAAATCTTGGAAGATATCTCATACCAAATCAATGAATCAAGTCCTTGTATGGCACAGGCTTGTTTCACAACCTCTATTTTCTGAATAACAAAATCAAGACACTGTATGTGATTATTTCCAAAAGGAAACTGCATTTTAATTTGGAAGAGGATCTTATCAAAAGACATGGATTTATTCAAAGCTACAAAGCCTAATGGGTTACTGAAAAATAAGTTGGAATATGGGATCATGATACTTAAATTGAAAAAATATGATTTCCTTTTAGAAACATTACAGTTATACAATGTTTTTTGAAAGCATTAGAATTTGAAATTGGGCCTTTCTATCATAACAATTTTTCATTAATAGAATGTACTTTCCTACCCGAAACGTTGTTGATATCCAATAAAAACTTGAAAAGCATAATAGAACTTAGCGTAATGTACTTTCTTTCCTTCCTTAACATTATAAAAGAATTGAGGTTCCCCAAGTCATCAAGTAACATTCAAAGGAAATGGCAGTTAGTAATAGTCCAATTCACAACTGAAGATGTGTCACAAATATGAGGGGGCATCTCCTCCAAATCACAAAAGTGCTCCAGGTTATAATCTAGCATTATTGGAAGCTTAATGCTCGACTAGGTGTTATTGAACCCAGAAATTTTTCCAATCAACACTAAAAGCTTAAAGATAGCTTCTCTAAGTCCTACATGACTTTAC
>APFE031556816.1:13903-62352 GCA_000404065.3 Pinus taeda
GAATACCATGGGTCAATACCATGTGCCATTTTGGTGAATACCATGGGTCAATACCATGTGCCATTTTTATTTTTATTAATACTAATATTAGGGTTAATACTATTTTTTTGCATGGTATTAATATAAAAAAATAAAAAAATGTTTTATTTGTTTAGCATACCTATCGTTTATTTATATTTTTATTAATTTACCATACCATTCATAAATACAAGGTGACTTATGGAGTAAATATGAAAAAATGTTTTATTTGTTTACCATACCTCTCGCTTATTTATATGTTTATTAATTTACCATACCTCTTTTACAAATATGGTATTTGGCCCATAGGATTCACTTAAATAAAACCTCTTTCTTGAGCCTTCATAAATAGAAACGAGGGTTATGGACCAAATATAAAAATAGGTTTTATTTATTTAGCATGCGTCTAGTTTATTTATATTTTTATTTATTTACATACTTTTGAGTAAGTATAAAAAGACGTTGTATTTAATTTAACCATATCCCTCACTTTACTTTATCATCTTTTAATTTGTTTTCAACAATCCTTACAATGTATTATAAGGTGACTTATGGAGTAAATATAAAAAATGTTTTATTTATTTACCACACCTCTCATTTATTTATATTTTTATTAATTTACAATATCTCTTTTATAATATGGTATTTGGCCCATAGGATTCACTTAAATAAAACCTATTCTTGAAAATGGGCGAATGGATTCACTTAAATAAAACCTATTCTTGAAAATGGGCGAATGGAAGGTTGTAACTCCTAATTTCAAGGGCTAAATTTACCTTTTTTACCCTCTCCCTTAAAATAAGGTGGGCTATTTGAGGTGATTTGTAAAAATGTACTATGATACAAAATATTCGCCCACTAAAAATTTAAAACCCCTTAATTTCGCAAAAGGGCGAACATTCGCCCCTAAAATTATCCTTGGCCTGATGCCACAACCCTAAACCAGATCCACTCTTCCTGCTACCAAGATCTGAGTGACCCTAGCTCTGAAGAATACATCATCTATCTATCTCTACCTCAACTCCAGTGCTAAAAGTCCTTATAATGAGGCTTGGGAAAATATTTATACAGACGAGGTGACTATTCACCTACCATGACCCTTGTTCTTTCTTGGTTCCCTTTCAGCTACCCTCATGACTCTTGAGTTTACCCACTCCTTTCTCAAACCAAAATTGATTGTCGCATGCCTGATTCAATTCCAATATAGTGGCTTCTACAATGGTGGGATGTATTTACATTATGATAAAAGAGAAAGTAGAGGGATGTAGTGGCTTATTGAAAACCCTAGAATGCTTGATTGCTATGTCTCATTATGACGTAGATGCTTGGTCCTGAACTGATCTGTTTTCTTGCCACTATGATTTTATTTCTTTCATTAGTACTCTAGTGATGTGACATAGGGTTTATCGAGGAGTTCTTGAAGTTTGAAAGGGACCATCTAGCTTGCTAAAGGGGAACCCTTGCCATGAAAGCTTCATGACACATTGTAATCCTCCTACATAGCTCAACATCTTGCTTCCCTGCTCCTAACTTCTGTGGTTGAGGCAACCTTAACTAATTGATGAATGCATGCTCATAAATTTAAATCTTTCTCCAACTGGTGGAGACTCTATATGATTGAGACATTCATGCCTTGTAATTCTTCAAGAACATAATTTATCAATTAAAACTCAAGATGAACATATGGAAATAAGACAAGAAATAATTACTGCAAAAAAAATCAATTAATGAATGATCAATTTGAGGTGAAAGAAAAGATCATGTTTTCATCCATGTTGGTGATGGGTTGTTCATCATCATTTAACTCCCTCCTTTCGGCAAAGTGTGTTTCCTTCTTTATTAGCATCTCAACACGTAGTTGAGTATTCCAACTGTCACCATTCAAGTCTCATTGGAAAGCTTGACCTCAACCAAACCACATTTTGCGTATGTAGATCATAGTTTCCCTTTTCATGGAAGTCGCACTTTTGGGTAGGGCGCATAGTTCCATAGCAGTGTGGGTCACATGGAACTATGGCTTCCTTAACTATGATCCTATGACCAATCATATTCTGGGATTGCGAATTGTTAGTTCATGTAGTTGCATTAAAGTGGAGGTCGCATGGTTGCAACTGATGTCTAGTCGCAGTTCAGGGGATCTCATCCGAGGAGTTGTAACATGACCCAGTGACTTGGTTAGAAGTGTGAACCTCTGGAGGTCACCAGGTCATAGTTCACAGTTTTCTTTTGGTGGTTATCCTGACTACCTAATGTGACTTTGCGGTTGGTTGCACTTGCCTACAATAACACTTCATCTTCTGCCTGTCCTGAGCTTCTGTAGTGCGAATTCCATCATCTAGGAAGGGTTGCAATGAAATGATGTGATTTTTGGTGAGTTG
Organism: Pinus taeda; assembly: GCA_000404065.3. Classification (NCBI taxonomy): domain Eukaryota; kingdom Viridiplantae; phylum Streptophyta; class Pinopsida; order Pinales; family Pinaceae; genus Pinus; species Pinus taeda. The sequence continues at coordinate 16,300 of APFE031556816.1, forward strand.
CACAGTTGCTGCACACTAGGGGCCGTGTTCTATCAGTTGATGTGCTTAGGATGAGAAAACGTGTGATGCATGTTTTCCTACTTTCTTCTACCATGAATAACAGTTTGTTTCGTGACAATGGAACCATATGGCCTTTATAGCTGATGTAAATATTTCCCTATAGCTCCGTGCTACGTTGTAACCTTGGCTACAATCTAATCACCCTACAATGAAAAATATCATGCTCGCGATGGCCTTCTCACTCAATTTACACACTGGCTCATTTACACGATGCGAAACTACTTGTTGGTCCTCCTCCACGTGTATTTTGATTCTAAGATTTAATTACATGGTATCACAACTGAGGTTAATGCCATATTTTCTATCATCCTCTTTGAACGACTGTTTTCAAGGCTCTTTCTTTTTGATGGGTTGTAATATGAAATTGTGGCATCGCTTGCAACAAATTTTAACACAGCCCTTCATGTCCCTTTAACACCTTCCATTATAGCTTGTTATTGATGTTATAAGTGACCTTGGATGATTCGAAAGATAAAAATGGGTGCTCCTTCATGATTTTAAACTATACTCTCAACACACACAATGATATGCATTGGTCTCATGAGTGTGAACTCCAACCGAGCTGCCAATGCTAAGATAGGTTGAAAAACCCCACATTGTTCTGACATTAAACCTTCGATGGTGCCATTTGTGTCTTCCACATAGTTTGAGCATGGACCAATTTTTATGATGGCACTGAATGTGCTTTAAGCAGGATTTGAATGAGAGTGAATTTTCCAATGTGAGGCTACCCTAGGGAATACAAGGGCATATCTCCACAACGCAAGCACAGGGTAGCACTCCTTTGCATTTGTTTGGAGGTATGTTTAAATTACTTTGCTTTATGCTCATAATATCACTGATGCATCCCCAATATTTCTTTACACATCCGGCATTAAAATGTAGTCTTCGTGCATATAGGAATTGTGACTTTTCAACCGTGCCTTGTAGAATTTCCCTCATTATTATTAGACGTTCTTTCTTCCCCATGCACTGTCACTCATCCTTATTTGTTCAATTCCAAACTTCTTCATTTGATATGCACTGCAAGCAGCTCCAATTAAAGTTCTGCAAAGAGAAATAATCAATAATTAAAATGCAAAAATAAATTGATTTAAGTTGATTGGGGTGATAACAAAATTATAAATCAATTCTACATACAGAGTGAAAGATGATTTCACTTTAGACCAAATCAAAATTTTTGCAATTTAATGAATGTGCTTAGTGCAAGGAATTTCGATATCTAGTGCTTCCCGGGGTGGTGAAGCAATCATAATTCTTGTGCCTCGAAGTGAAGATACATTATGGAGAGGGAGGGCTAATTCCAAGCATGGTTGGATCCTTAATCACATGCACCTCTGGCTATGAAGGGGATAAAGGAAAGTCATGATGCTTACCAACCATGAACCTAGGAGGATATGACACAAAATGATTCTTACCATAATGGAAAGTGTTTTCTATGATAATGTAACTCTAGAGGTAGATGAATTAGGTTAAATCATGTAGGGAGCCATTCAAGGGTTGATTTAGGGTTTCTCTTCGGACCCTAGTATGATCAATCATAATGAATGCTAGATTGGGGTCTTGCCCGCCCACTCATGGTGTCACCATTGATTTGAACTGTATAGGGAAAATATCTGAAGTCTTGGGAAAGACATCACACTTCCAAAAGCGTAATGGAAGGGTTGGGTCAATGCACAAGGTGGGGCTTGACAAAATAATGCAATGTATATCACATGATTACACAAGTGAATGCATCGATGGGATTTGACAAGAACAAGCCATGCGGTAAAATTTGCCAATGAACCACTAGAGCATCTGTGGATGGTTTGAGGGGAGCATTAGGGGACTTGAAATTTTGGATATGCCCAAAATCTTGGGTGGAGTTGTACTGGCTACAACAGTTGAATACGAGGAATTTGCTTGTATGTCCAAGAAAAGACATCTTTAAACTCACGAAAAAGGGCTCGATAAATATCAACTTCAGATTAAGTACAAGATGTTCCAATGTATAAATTTTGATTATTCTTGGTTTAATCAAAATATCGAGAGAAATGGTTTCTTCGATATCCGAAAGGTTCTTTTTAGGGTCGATCTCATTAATGGAAACAAAATTTGAAAGGATTTAGACATAATTAAGAAGCTACACACCCCTGAGGTTATCTTTGATTGTATACGGGAAGGAGGAACAATGATGATGTTCATCCCATGACATGTCATCTGACATCATGATATCCATAATACTTTCATCGGTAGAGAATGTATGCAAGAAAGGATTAAAGGGCATGACATAATCCATTGAACTTTCTACTCTATTAATCAAAGAGAAAGTATGGGACGCCCAAGCTGAGTAGATTTCTTGGTAATCTTTCTCACCAGGGCTAAGTGACATTTGGTCGCCAAAATTTTTGATGCTAGTTTCATCAGGAACAATCCATGGATTGGCGAGGATCATAGATGTTGATATCATGTTGATATAAGCGACCAAAGTGGAGGAGATGTGAAGGGGAGGGGGAGGGAGTGAGAAAGTTTCCATAAGAGATAAATCCTTCAATAAACAAACTCCAACATGCGGATAGGAATTTAGGAATTCTGCTATAAGAGGGACACTCCCAGTAACATTGGAATGAGAGGCGAAAAAGGTGAGTTGATCTATGGCAAAAATATCACCTTTATGAGGAAAGGAGATCATGCAGAAGTAAGTTGAAACAATGGAAGCCATAGAATAAACCCATGTAAGTGTCAGTAGAATATTATAATCCAAAGGTCCTTCAATAACTTCTACTTCAAATGAGATGACTTTGCCCCCTAATTCCACTTGGAGGGAACTCAAAATGCCACAAGGTTTTTATTTCCTTCCGTAAAAAGATTTTAATGTGGTGGTAAATTGACTCAGTTAGGGTAAATCAATCACCTTCCAGGAAGACAAGGACATGATGGACATCGAGGATCCCTCGTCCACAATACAATGATGAATGTTCTTACCATGGACAATGACCTAGATCATAAAAGCTAACTAATTCGGAAGTCAAGGGGTATAGTTTTCATGAGAGAAAACCATCAGGTTCAAATCTGATGGATCCACACATCCGATAGCTGAAAACAAGGCCTTCTTTTGGATGGGGAAGTTTTGCAACACCTCGAGAGTCGACATAGCTGAATGAAACTGAGCCAAATATTCAACTACATTGTAATTTTGAGCGGCTCTCGAACAAGGGTTGAAAGAAGACTTATGGATAACACCCTTTGGAGGATTGATAGTCAATTGTGCAAGAACTAGAGGTGGAATAGGATCATATGAGGTTGGTGTCAAACTAGGAGGTTGATCAATGGCCTGACTTTTTGATAGATTCACATTACCATAGTCCTTATTCTGAGTGGCAACCATAACATCAGATTTCAACTTTGAGGAGGAAAGAATCAAAACTGTGTTAAAGGAAGAGGCATCCCAAGAGATCATATGGATCTCCTAATTGGGAAATTGGCCGGTCAGCACAGTGGGAGAAGTGGACAATTAAAGAACTGATTCACTTTGGCACGGTGTGGAAAATCACATGTAAAGTGATCCTGGTTACAAATAAAACATGGGTCTCGAGGATTTCATTTCTTATTAGAAGATGAATTTTTTGTTATCTTGAGGTGAGGAGTATTTATTTTTCTTACCTTTACCTTTCTTCTTACTTCTAGGTTGTTGTTGGGACTTTCCTTTATCATATGAGATGACATTTTTCTCACAAGCTGAATCTGCAAGAGATGGAGGGTTTTATGTAGGATAAACAAGAGAAATACTAGGTGGTTTACTCACCGAATGGGAAATGGAAGAACCTATAATTGCATTGGCAACATGAGTTACTTTACTAGGTGAAGGAGGAACAACATTCAAAGTTCTCGAAGCGTTTTCTGTATTATCATAGAGCGTGACTGGTTCGGTATAGACCTAATCTAAATATTGAGCATGAGGAATAACCTTCTCTTTGGTCATGAATCCACCTTTGGCCACATATTCTATTGTGGGAGCTAAAAGGGACTTGACAAAGCATTCTGCTAACAACTGATTGGGAGCATAGGCCTTGACCAACTGACGATGGCATATCGACTCATGAATGTGATCTAAAATGTGAGCAGAGTTCAATTGTTTAAAGTTAGTCAATATTTCCATTCCAGTTTTATTTTTGATGGACAATTAGAAATGTGTGAGGAAGGTAGTGGCTAAAGTGTTGAAGTCATGAAACAACACTCTAGGTAATTCAATATACCATTTAGTTGTGGTACCCATTAGCGTTCGTTGGAAAAGACAGAGTTGATGGAATCATCATTAACTAAATTGAATTAACAAAATAGATCATACCTCGTTACATGCATTGATGGGTCTTCTCGTGGATTCCCATTGAACTCTAGGATATCAAAAGGAAACTTAGTTGGAATAATCGACCACCATGGAAAATGAGTGTTGTTAGTAAGCCGAGTTAAATAGGGTAACTCAAGAGTAGACACAAATGAAAACTTCCAATTAATGTCTAGTGGTGGAAGACTTGGATATGATGGGATGATATGACAAGATAGATTTGGAAAAAGGAACCTACATTCTTGGATAAGGAGGGTTTTTATAATAACGAACTTGGTTACTAGAATATGGATGGTTCTGATAACCAACATACAAGTGGGTTTGTTTCGTAGTCCCAAGATGGTGATAAAGCTGCTGGAATGGTTGGGTTTGGATTTCCTAGCTTTGAAAAGGTACTTTATGTGATCCATACTATTGCTGTATTGGGGTTTTCATTTTCCCCTTCTACGGGAATGATTAGGTCTATGCCAAATTTTGAATAATTTGGCCTACCAAAAATTGAGGATTACCTTGTGCAAGTGATTGAGAAGGTGAGGCACATTTTACAAGTTGATGAATTGGAATCTGGGGAGAACCAAACACCATTGGAATGGGTTGTAAAGGTTTTCTCACATGTATATGAGATTTTTTAGGTGCTGATGGATAGGTAGCAATTTGTGATGAAGATGGTACAGTTTGAGAATTGAACAATTGATCCCAATATGAACTAGAAGCCATCCCAGGATGAGGAGGACTATAACTAGGTAGATTACCATATTGAGGTATACCAACAACATGTTTCCTCATAGCCACGGGAGGAAGGGATAATGGAGTCAACTACGATCCACATGGAGGGTACCCAACATAGAGAGGGTTGGGATATTGAGGGTAGCTTTTCCCACTGACATAAGGGCCAACTTGTTGTTCTATTGTAGGTGTAGATGGAGGAAGAGAAGTATCATACATTATTCTTGAATTGGATGTCATGGGAGATGTCTAAGGACTAGAATCCACACCAAAAAAGGTACTAGATAATGACTGATAGCAAGGCGGGAAAGATGGGCCACCAAAAAATGAGCTTCTGGTGATGTCGCAAGCATATATGAGGATGCGACGCTTGATTTCTCAACCATAATGGTTGAAACCGTCTAGGAGTTTGAATCAATTCTAGTCATGGTTAACAATTCCAATGGAGATTTCTACGTGAAATCCATGGGTAAGCCCAAAGAATCAAGTAAAGGAGATTGTGTTGGTAGTTGAAGAGATGAAAAATGATTGAATTGATAAAATTAAGTCCTTCCTAATGAACATGAAAATAAGGATGAGGCTCTTCTTGATGAATCTCTTCAAGAACTATAAGTTTGTATGGAAGGGGCTCATCGTGAGGTCCAAGATATATTGATTCTGTTTGAGACAAAGAAAGAGAGGAGGAAGGTCCCAAAGACTCAGGTAAAGATGGTTGATCCTCCTAAGTCTCAATAACCCTAGGAAAAAATGTTTCAAGGAATTCTGTTTCAATTGTGTCAGTGTCACCAATAGGAACAAATTTGATCTCAGGTTCAGAACTCAAAGGGACAGATGATTCTCACTGATCAATATCAGGTGGAGGGTTAGAAGTAGTTCCCGATGTTCCTGATTTGGTAGTTTGCATTTTTCGATATCTAGGAAGATAGTTAGGAGTAGATTCCAGAGGAATGGAAGGATTATTTTGCATTCTATATGAATGATGGGGAGGTGGATCCTGTTCTTCCATGTTGGGCAATACATTTTAGTAACACAAAAAGAAATAAATCAAAAAGAGGGTAATCTAGGCATAAAGGATTACTGAGAAACTGTAAACTATGATATACACCTTGGCAAACCAAGGACTTAACTTATGGAAACCAATCTCCCCAAATGTTGTGTTTTGTGTATCACGGTATACAAAGCGGCAGACTCAGTTACCTATGGATTGATAGTAACCTCCTGGTGACTCCAAAAATATATGGAACGGTATGTGGGAGTAGAGTTTGTAGTAGTGTTTTCTAATGCATAACCATTCGATGAGAGCATTTCCATATAATTTACATGTCTATAGAACCACCAATATACCCAAATGTACGTGGAGTACGGTCCTATACACTAAATTACATGGAACAGAATTTCACCCCGGGGATGCAACGTTGGAAAACAATGAAAGCTCCTATGTTTAATAACACTGGAACACATCTCTAGCCTAGACCTCTAAATGTTTGTGTTAATGTTATAAATTCTCCTTAGCTTGATTCAATAAATTTTATTGTTTATCTTTTATTATGTTTCAGTTTTAGGGCTCACCACGAATGTCAACTGAATATCCTAAAATGCAAATATACCATGAGAAAATAGAAATCCTTTCTCTTTCAATGAAAATCTAGCTAAGGAAGTGAAGAAGAAATCAAGATGCAACACAAAATATGCAACAAACAAGATGCAAGATGAAATTTCCTTTTGCGATGCAATTGTTCGTATGCTAATGCACATGCAAAACCCTGAATGTTGATGCAATTTTTTCTTTTCACCACACTTAATTTTTGAAATGGAGAAAACTAAGATGGAAATGTTCAATTATTGATTGCGAGTGGTAATGCTGTGGGGATCACCTCGTGGGATGAGATGAAGAAGGCTGAAGAAGACTTTGCAAAATCATTTTAGTCCACAAGACGAAACATGGGATGCAAGGATGAAGTTAAGTATATAAAGAAAATAGGGAGTCTACAATCTTATCAGCGAGAGTTCTTAAGCATAGTTTTGGAACTTCTAGACATGGTGGAGAGGGACTAGGCATTCAATTTTATCATATGATTGAAGCCTTGGGCACACAATGAAGTGAAGAGGTAAAAGATAAAAACACTTGAAGAAGAATTTGCTGCTGTGGATCAGTTGGTAGAGCACTATGATGAAGGAAACAAAGAGAAGAATAAAAATACTAACAAGCCGAAAGAAAAGTCTACAAAGGAGGAGCCTTCGAGATCATATGATAAGGCGAAGATGAAGAAACCATTGAAGTGTTGGATATGTGAGGAACAACATATGGCAGTTCTTCAAAAACAAAAGTGGCTATGATTGCACAGTCCAATGTGAAAAACAAAGAGGAAACTGCTGTTGGGTTCATGCAAATTCTAGAAGATGCAGTGGCTATGGAACTGGTCTCACGAAGAGATACTAAAAGAAACAAGTTAGAGTATGTTGAGATGAAAGTTGGGAGTGATACTATACTTATTATGTTGTATATTGGGGAACTCACAACTTCATCAGCGAGGATACTGTGAGAATTATTGGACTGAAGTTTGTACCAGTGTAGGCAGAAATGAAGGCAATGAATTCTCCTCTGGATTCTATGATCGATGTAGCTGAGAGGGTGGATGTGACACTTGGTGAATGGATAGGGAAGGTCAATTTCACTGTGGTGTGAATAGGTGAATACGAATCTATGTTGGGCATGGAGTTTGTGAATAAATTTGAAGCTATGGTAGTTCCCCTATGAAGAAACTGTACATTTATGACGAACGCGAGGATGTACCTATTGGTGTTACGACCGTAGGAGTTACAAAGTCCGAGGGTAAACTGACAATGATGAATATGGAGGATGAAAAGTGAGATGAAGTGGTATATAAGCATTTGTCTTCCACATAGGAAAATATTATGGAACAATTACAGGTGATCGCACATTGTCTGATATTATCTTCGATCTATCAAGGAGACTAGAGGCAGTGGAGATGGATGAGGATGAGGATGAGGATGAGGATGCTAGGTTGAATGTTAAGACAGAGGATTGAGAAGCATACTTGCAAAGGTTAGAAGTGGAGGATCTTGATAGATGGATTGACTTCATTAGTGAGGAAGAGGGAGAGCCCTCTGGCTCCATTTCCTCCTTATCTTCTTAGAATATCATGGAGATGAGGTTCATTGTTAGCTGCTCATGGAATTGAGTCTCCAACATTTTGAGTTGGAATATAGGGGTGAGATGAAACAGATTGATAGGTAGCATGCAGTGATGACTCATGATGATCTAGGGGCATGAGTTGTTATGGAGGTGATGCGCAGTTGGATTAGCTACCAAACTAGTCACCGACATGAGGGGTATAAACAAATGATTTCTTGTAGAGTTTGGAATATCTATGGCATGAGACAAGTCGAGAGGTGGACACATCTAGATTACCCATACACACGTTTGTGTGGTTTGACAGTCTTGGTTATGGTGATTATCGGGATGGAGAGTTGTCGAGGATGATAACCATTTAGAGTGGGGGAGTATGTCAACTCCGCGAGTTAGCAATTGATGTGCGACATTGTGGGGCGATGCACCCTCAGTTAAATGCGACTAGCTAGCATGCGACGAGTTGGTGGGTGGTGAGCCAGTGTGATGAGTCGGTGAGCGGGTGAGTCGATTGTGATGTTTGTTGTGACAATAGGGCTTTAGTTGAGAGTTTTTAGGAAAATATGTGATCGGATCCTTCACAGTGATCCGATCCAATGTTTCAATATAAATATATGTGTGATGGACATGTGCATTCAATAGGAGAGATAGCGAGATAGATAGAATATATGTACGCCCTCAGGCAGAGTCAAAAGAGAGGCTGCAACATTGAAGAATTGGGCTGTGTGAGACTCAGGGTCTTAGATATGTAATTTTCTATTTATATTAATATATGGAGATGTTATTTCCTGACTCTGTGAGAATATTAAAGATTATTTCATAAATGATTTATAGTGAATTCGTAGGTTCTGTAATAAGTTGCAGACAAAATTCTGAAGGACGCAGAGGAATGGAGTGATTCATTGGAATCACAATGGGTCACTGAATCCAATTGATGGACAAAGTGAAGCTCTAAAGAAATAGTGAAGTGAGACTGTGTAGAGGTGCAAAACGACTCATAGAAATCATAATGGGTTGTTGAAATCCATTCAAAGGGTCGAGTAATGATCTAGAAGTACGTTGGTTAATGGAGTTGTGAAGTTAAGTGCAAGCGGGAACAAATTGAGCAGCAGAAGGATGAAAGATTGAAACCTAAATAAAACCCCAAATCACAGAATAATTGAAGAAAGCATGGAAAAGTTCTAAGGAAAAAGAAACAAGCAGAGGAACGAAGATCGATGCTCAAGAACCATTAGGTATGGGAAGATCAATGTCTGAGATTAAATCGGAACCAAAATACCGCATCACAAAAGTTCAAGTGGAAGAGGAACCGACCTATGGAATTTCCGAACTCCGATAAGGCGATATAACGGACCCGATGTTCCATAATGACGGATTTAAATCCCCATCGGGTCCTAAGATATGATCGCATCGGAGTGAGGAGAAGAGCCATAACCAATAAGCGGAGACGGAGGTATCGGCAATTGGAGAAGGCGGAGGTCGGAGCAGCGCTGTGAAGCAATGAAGACACGGACCCGATGGAGGTTATAGTGGTGCATCTATAACATTTGAGATCTACTATATGTGATTCAGAGCGGTTTTCCTATGTATTGGCCTAAAGTGTGGGCCGAGTCTTCCAAGACTAAAAAATATATAGTATGTTCCGATAGTCACATATCAGAAAGGAATGGGTGATGAGGGCCCATGTAGAACCCCACAACGATTGCGATAAAGATGAAATATCAGGAAGTGTGTCAAGACGGTATGAAGGGTAGAAAATGTGATTTGGGAGTATTTCCCTTTGTAAATGGATTTTTCCTTCACAATGGTTTATCAAGTGAAAGGGCGTTGATAGTGTGTTAACCCATACGTAACCAATGGTTGAAGGGGAATGGTTACATATAGGTAAATTATGGGTTATGTAAAGGAGCTGAAGGGATGCTAATTCCTGATAGAAGGATTCTAAAGGAAGACTTTAATAAAGTCAAGGCAAAGGTTTCTACGTGGTTTTAATTCCGATCAGAGGTTTCAGGTAGGGAGATTGGTTTCGACACTAAAGAATTGTGTATAAGAGGGCCTAAACCATAGAGGTTGAATATTTAACTCCATTATAGAGTTAAATACATGGGACAGTTGAGTTTATGTAGATTCTTGCATACTGTGGGTATGTTCGGGTTTTTACCCTGCACCGTTAGTGGTATCAGAGTAGAATTGAAATCAGAGCGAGGAAGGTTTCCTATGAAAAGGAGGTTACACACAAAAAAAGGTAATGTGCATAAGTTAAATGGATGAATGATAGAGACTACAGAAGAAGACTGTAGGGAGAACTTTTGAAGTTCTGGAAGACTGTAGCAGTTCCAGCGGATGCTTGGAGTAGACAAGAACAAAGGATTCCTTGAAGGAAAGAGAAAGCAAGATTGCTTAATACAAGTTCTGAAGGAAAGAGGACTTGTGGGACAAAACATAGGACAATCCATTCAAAGTGCAGAAGAATGGGTGAAACAAGATCACTTTGAGATCTTGAAGGTGAGGTAATATATTCTGTTTTAAATTGATAATTTGTGTTTTTATACTAATGCACAGGTGACAACAAGAAAAGATGTGAGAGAAGAACCAGATGTGTTCTTAAAAGCATAGCAGGGAAGACACTCTGAAGTGGCAGTGAACCTGGAAAATCCAATAAGAGATTGGACAGAGAGGACAGTTGAACTGTTCTCAAGAGAGAGTGGGAGATTGCAAAATCCTAGAAGGAGAAAAGGTGTTGCTCAAGAGGAGGTTCTAGATAGAGGACCGTGCTTACCAAAATACTGAGTGAGGAGAGCTTAGTGAGGTAAGATTGCAGTAAGGAAGACTTGCTATTGCATACGCTTGTTGTAGAGGAGTGAGGAGCTCATGAAGAGAGAAGGAAGAAGATGACTACTAATAGTCATGCAAAGGTTCAGAAAAAATCCACAACAGAAGGAAAGATGCCAAAATAAATGGCATGAGAATGAGTCAAGAAGAAATTGACAAAGAGTTTGTTGAATTAAAAGAACAACTCAATGCATTAACGATAATTCTTGAGGAAAGCCAGAGATTGGGTTGGGTCTTGACGAAGAAGCCAGTGGAATGGCATGAGATGCAGAGAAGGCTACAACAAAAGAAAGTGAAGTGGCTAATGAAAAAACTCAAGGAAGCTGAGTTGGAAATGGAAATGGAAGAGTGCATTTGTGAACCGGAACAAAATTGTTTTTTGGGAGAGACTGAAAGCTTGAAGATTGAAACTTCAAGTGAGGCCAAAGGGTCACATGGGTTTAAAACTGACAATTTGTGTATGTATGCAGGTGAAACATGTAAATATGGACAATTGGCTGATATTGTCACGAAGAAGGAAGAAGGCTAGAAAAATCTAAATTATGTTCTGGAAAAATATGAGATAGATAGATCTCATATACATCTGGAGAAAGATGTCAAGCAACCAAGAGAAGGGCTCAAGGAGATTGAAGAAGAGACTATAAAATAATTTCTGAATCATATGAAAGATTTAGAACAACAAGGAGATATGATGGCTGAACCATCAAGTGATACCATAGGGTTTGATACTTTTAAAATTGATAGTTTGTATATGATGGTAGATATTGCAGGAGAAAAGCAACCATTTGAGGATATTTTCAGAGGAGATGAAGATCTAGAAATAAAAGGTGACAAAGAAAACTTTTCAGAAGAGGAGAAATTTGACTACATACAAAAGAAAAGGTCTATGGATGAGTCTATAGAAGCTATCATGGAGATGTGGAATTAGGATCTTATTCTAATTAAGAATGAAGGAATACTATCTCAGAAAGGTAATGAAATGAGTTTGATTAATGTTATTGATGAAAACCAAATGCAGGAGAATGTTAATGAAGATGATGGGACAAGGATAACTCTCGGAGAAGAGTTACGAAGGGACAACAAGGCAAAATGTATTGAAGAAGAAGAAGAAACTACGTTATCTGAAAACATAGTAAAAGATCATCAATTCACCATGATGATAGGAATAGTGGAAATAGCCATGAAAGCTGTTGAGACAGTTAATGAAGAAGAAGAACATCTATTGAAAGATGTTAAGGAAGAGGAAGTCTATGGTAAAGACTTAACAAAGGGGGAAAGAACACTAACAAAAGAATGTTTTGCAGAGGATGAACAATCTTTTGAAGCTGTTAGAAGTATGGAGAGGTATCTTTTAGGATATAAAAACTCTGAAGTAAAGGAGGATGAAGAATGTCTCTTAAATGAGAGAAGCAGTGAATTATTGCAGTAGAAGGAACTTAAAAATGCATGGATGTGTGAAGATGTGAAGAAGGAAATGAAGTTCAATCTGAAGAGCTGATATGTGAAGCAACAGTTGAGATTGTTGAACCTTATGATTCCCAAACTAATAATTTGTGTGTAAATCTAGGAAACATAAGTGATGATGAATACTGGCAAAGTGTCACAGAGAAATTGCATTGAGGGAGAATTCATAGTATGACATTATGATTGCATAAAAAGAAGTTCACTATAGTGGACAAGATGAAGAAGGCATCATTAGGACAGATGGTGTGGAAGAGGGACTAATGGACAGTCTCATGAATTCTTTTGAGAGTTCAAATCAGCATGCTGATGTGCTGATAGAGGAGAAAGGAATAGTGCAGCAAACTAAAGTGTTGCGAATGGAAAATCAGGCACAACAACCTTGTATTTTTAATTTTAATAAGTGTTTTGAGTGTGCAAGTTTTGTTGCAGGTGTTGGAGGAGATTTGGCACAAGTAAATAGCCAAATAAAGGTGAAAGAAGAGAATTCTATGGAAGAACTCAATCCATGGAATAGAGAAGTTAATTTGCTGGAGAAAGTGATGAATAGTCATGATTCAATCATGAAAGAGGGTAAGGATGATAAGGAGGTAGTCAGCATAGGAGTCACAACAAGTGTTGAAGCAACATCAAGCAAACCAAAATTTGAAGCAAGCAAAGCAAGAGTCGACATAGAAGTCATAGCAAGAAAGACAAAGGTTGAAGCAAGTGAAAAAGAAGAAGAAAAAGTAAACCAGCAACAGTTTAAAGAATTAGTGGGCAACAACAACTTGAAACAAAAAGAATGAGGGAGAAAAATGAAGTAGAATATGAACTAATCCAAAGATGCACTGGAAACAAAGATTGAAGAAATGTGGGAGCCGATGATAAAGCAGTCCAAATGGAGGAAAATGATAACAACATGAAGAAAGATCAATCAAAAGTTGAACTTGATTGATAAGAAGAAGAAAATGGAGCAAAAGACAGCAAAAGTGCAGTAGCAACAAGGGAACAAAGCATGTGGACAATTACAAAACAAAGTGTGGGATCTAGGACGATAAAGACCAGAAGACACATGATCATGATATCATGAATATTTTCTACTTTGGGAGTCTGATGTGGGAGCATCCGACACTCTTAATTGAATGAAGAGTCCAAAGAAAAGCAAAGAGAGGACGTGGAACATGGAGATAAACAAGGGGACTTTCTATTTAAAACGAAAGTAAAATAATGGAATGGATAAGTCTCTCAAAGACTTTATAAAATGTAATACTGCCACATATGTATGCATGTAGCGAGGTTTAGGGCTTTAGTTGAGAGTTTTGAGGAAAAGATGTGATCGGATCCTTTACAATGATCCGATCTAATGTTCACATATAAATATATGTGTGATCAACCTGCGCATTCAATAGGAGAGATAGCAAGAGAGATAGAATATATGTAAGCCTACAGGCAGAGTCAATAGAGAGGCTGCAACATTGAAGAATTGGCCTATGTGAGACTTAGGGTCTTAGATATGTAATTTGCTATTTATATTAATACATGGAGATGTTATTTCCTGACTGTGTCAGAATATTGAAGATTATTTCATAAATTATTTATAGTGAATTCGTAGGTTCTGTAATAAGTTGCAGACATAATTCTGAAAGACACAGAGGAACGGAGTGATTCAGAGGAATCATAATGGTTCATTGAATCCAATTGATAGATAGAGTGAAGCTCTGAAGAAATAGTGAAGTGAGACTACGCAAAGGTGCCGAACGATTCGTAGAAATCGTAATGGGTTGTTGAAATCCATTCAAAGGGTTGAGTAATGCTCTCGAAGGACATTGGTTAATGGAGTTTTGAAGTTAAGTGCAAGAGGGAATGAATTAAGCAGCAAAAGAATGAAAGATTGAAACCTAAAGAAAACCCTAAATCACAAAAGAATTAAAGAAAGTGTAGAAAAGTTCTAAGTAAAAAGAAACGAGCGGAGGAACAAAGATTACTGCTCAGGAACCATTAGATTTGGGAAGATCAACGACTGAGATAGAATCGGCACCAAAATATCGCATCGCAAAAGTTCAAGTGGAAGAGGAATCGGCTTATGGAACTGTCGAACTCTGATAGGGCGATATAACTAGACTCAAAGTTCCATAATGATGGATTTGAATCCCTATCGGGTCTGAAGATATGATCACATCAGAGTGACGAGAAAAGCAATAACCGATAAGCGGAGTTGGAGTTATCAGCGAGAGGTTGGAGCAGCATTGTGAAGAGATAAAGACACAGACCCGTTGAAGGTTATAGCGCCGCATCTATAACATTTGCGATTTGCTATATGTGATTCAGAGTGGTTTTCCTATGTATTGGCATAAAGTGTGGGTCGAGTCTTCCAAGACTAAAACATATATAATATGTTATGATAGTCGCATATCGAAAAGGAAGGAATGATGAGGGCCCGTGAAGAACCCGACAGTGATTGCGATAAAGGTGAAATATCAGGAAGTGTGTCAAGACCGTATAGAGGGAGGAAAATGTGTTTTGGGAGTATTTCCCTTTGTAATTGGATTTTTCCTTTGCAATGGTTTATCAAGTGAAAGGGCGCCAATAGTGTGTTAACCCATACGTAACCGATGGTTGAAGGGGAATGGTTACATATATGTAAATTATGGGTTATGTAAAGGAGCTGAAGGGTTGCTAATTATTGATAGAAGGATTCTAAAGGAAGACTTTAATAAAGTCAAGGCAAAGGTTTCTACGGGGTTTTAGTTTTGATAGGAGGTTTTAGATAGGGATATTGGTTCCGATACTAAAGAACTGTGTATAAGAGGGCCTAAACCATAGAGGTTTAAGATTTAACTCTATTGCAGAGTTAAATAGCTAGGATAGTTGAGTTTATGTAGATTCTTGCATACTGTGGGTATGTGCGGGTTTTTACCTTGCAAGAGTTATGAATATTAAATGCTTATAAAGTGAAAAATAAACTAAGTATGGAATGTTAGGCGTAGTCCACAACTGAAAGTATTGTTGAAAAGAAATGGGGAGGTGGTGCCGCACCTGCCTATAAGCGGTTGAAGGACCACTGCCAAGATAGTGGCGTGACATCCTCGATGGTGTTGCTCGCTTTCACGTTCGTGCACACGCACGAGAAACATTCATTAATCGACAACCTTCTCTTTGTGGTATTTGATAGTACATATATGCATATCCCTTAGGACCCATGGTAATTAATTTATACCTTTGTCATCTCGTGTAGGTCAAGATTAAGGATCAAATGTGTTTTTGGTATCTCCTTATGATTATATCAAATTTAGTTAAAATTAACAATGACCACACACTGATTTGGTCTATTTATTGACTGAGAAGTGTGTGATCAAGAGTAAAAGTGTCAAGTACATGACATTTCCCTGTCTCTGGCCTTTGAGACATCTGGATGGCATATGCATGCATACATTTTGATAACTTTGTTATTGTAATTAGCGCTAACCTCAACTTCTTTTATTTTTTTTATCAAGTTCATTTATTTAAGTTGTCCCTTATTATGTTAACTTAAAATTTGTGTAGATCCTTGATAGGCTTGGAGCCTCGCTGGGAGCCCACGAGTTGACCCTATACGGGGAAACTAAAACTGTAGCGTCTCCAAATTACTATTCACAATTTGTTAGAGCTCTTATTTATAGCTTTTAGGAAGTGTGCTACTGTTGAGAATTACAACGAGATTACTAATAATAATACTCGGCAAGAATGCTTTAGATCTTCATTTATCATTTTGACTCTAGTCACCATTTCTAGAGACTTGATTTATAGCATTCTTCTCTTGAGAATGAGGAAATTCTACATCACTAATATATATGCCATGTTTTGAGGGTCAGAAAACCCAATGCCATATGAATGCTTTAATTATAGGAATGTGCAGACCACCAATGTTGAAATCTAGAGAGCGGCAACATAACTGACTAAGAGTAAAAAACTAGCTAATTAGGTATATAAGAATTGTTGATGAACCACTTTAAAAATGTTCCTTCAAGATTTGTTGGTATAAGCACCAGTTTCTAGTTTGAGGTCTGCTGCATTGGTTAACCAAACAAACTACGATGTTGAAAGAACAAATGTATTTTGCATCTAATGTGATTTTCAAGTTATCAATGTGGGTTGCTATAATAGATCAATAACTTTCTGTACTATACTGTTCAACTTTCTGTACTATATTGTTCAACTGTTTAGTATAATTAGATGTACAATTCGAATTTTAAAAACAAGCTAAAGTGGGTGATCAATATTATCGATCATGCAATTTATTCTCCCAAGGAAGAAACATAACAATAATAAAGCCATCTCCACCTTCTCAAGAAAGTAATATTTTTTATCTTCTCAAGGTTGAGATAATATTAACGTAGATGTGTCTTAAATTTAATGAAGACGTAAGATTATTTGGTTTTTCTCCAATCATACTTAAATTTAGAGAAGAAGTGTAGTTGAAATTTATATAGGTCTATCATTGTATTTGGTTTTTCCATAAAAAAATGAAAAATATTACATTTGGATTCATCGTAAACACGATGAAAATATAAAAAGTATTTGATTTCTTCAATTAAACTCAAGGAAGATGTAAACCTAGATTTCTCCTAAATCCTCAACGGTAATGAAAAGTAATCTGGTGAATTTAATGGTTTGTTATTGAAATATGAATCTCATGATTATCATGTGACAGTTTGAAATAATACATTGGTCTGAAACATGCATCTGTAGCATTTTTTGTGTTTTTCTAATGTCAATAGAAATTCATGTCACACAAAAATATTGAATGGAACCACAAATGTGATATCTCTGGATGTCTTTTCAAGTTTTTAAATTAAAGGTAGGCATAAATTTCACGGAATAGGTAAACTTTGACTATTCAATGGACTTTTTTTAGCTGCATCGTCTCCAATTTGCTTGATATTATATTAAAACACAGTAAAATTGCTAAATACATTGCACTGGAGGTTCCATTTAGTCTCTGGTCTCCCGTACATGAGCTTCTATGTAGAATAAGGAAGTAAGTTAATTAAGTTCTTTTCCATATCACAGTTAAGTTAATCTAAATTTATGAGTGTGTACACTTTTGAAGTAACGATCTCTTTTACATAATCCAACCTCTTAACTATCAAAATTTTCGTTGTGTACAATCAAATTTTTATTTATCCAATTTTTTTGGTGTGTAAACCATCATTGTAGTTTAAACTTCTTTAAGTTTTGGATTTATTGAAGTCCACTGTTATTTAGAAAGGTTTTGTGGTTTAAAAATGTTAAATTTCAGTTCTTGTATTTTGGGGTTTTGTCTCAAAGGGTTCTTTGACAACTTTTGCCACTTAATTATATACATAAGATATATATTCATGTACTTCACATGATATCTAATTGGAGTTTGAATTTATGTATAGGATGCATGGACGGAAGACTTATGTTATTGTCACACAGAAAAACATGAATATATAATCGGAAGCTTTGGTAAATAATTTTGTTGACTCCATTTCATGAGAGGGATCATATTAAATTGTGTTGCAAAGTGACTGTGTTAAATTGTAGATCGATTGGATTTATCGGTAACATTTAATGATATAATAATTTGTCTTCTCCGTAAAATGTCTTTCCTAAAAGGTGTACGATCTATGTGTCTTTCCTAAAAGGTGTACGATCTATCTTCACCCACACACATCTACCCCAAAAGATGTAGGAAAGCGTTATCAATTTCCATGACACGAGCATAACATCCTTATTTTTTAATATTTTGCAGTAGTATGGTTGAAATAAATTATCTATTCCTAAATTATATATAAAACTAGACCAATCCCTGAAGCAGCAATATTGAATGTTCAAATGTTGTATTTGTGAAGGATCATTATATAATAAATTATTATTGTTTTCTGCGAGTTGTGTTATAATATATCACTTGATGTGGTTTAGTGTCATTCGATTGATATATAACTAATTGTTCAATTACTATAATTTTCAATTTCAATTTCTATTGTTTTATTCAAATTTCAATATCGAACACTTATTGAATGCATAATTTAATTGAACACTTATGGAATGCATAATTTAATTCAATATTTATAGAGTACTCAAGTCACATATTTTCGATAGACCATGCTACACGGAAAATGAGAAATACATGAAAAGCATGATTACAATCACCTTTTTCATGTATTTCTCATTTTTCGTGTAGCATTGCCAATCAAAAGTATAAGACATGATTACTCATTTCATGAGGAATAAAATTCGACATCTAACAAACGGCCTAGCTCAAGAATTTTGAGTAAAACCAATGGGATATAAGTTGAGAATAAGAGGTGAAAAGGTATTTTTTATTTATTTTTTATTTTTTTTTAAAGTTTTTTACATTTTTTACTCCATAAGTATTGAATCATCCTCCATGGTGGACATCATCATTTTGAATCCTATTGATTCTTATAAAGTTGCTTTTGGTTATACATTTTTGCTTTGAGGTCCAATTTTAGACCTCAAAATTTGTCTAATTTTTTAGTAAAACCGTAGGGAGATAAGTTAAAAGTAAGAGTTGAAAAAATACTTTTTGTTTTTTTATTTTTTATTTTATTTGTTACTTTTTTACTTCAAAAATATTCAATCATCCTCAATGGTGGACATCATCATTTTGAATCCTATTGATTCTTATAAATTTGTTTTTGGTTGTACATTTTCGCTTTGAGGCCCATTTTAGACCTCAAAATTTCTCTAATGATTGTAGAGTTCATATTGAAAAAACAAGTTTGTTGACTTTGCACAGGAAGCAATTTCTAAGCCATCATGTAGTTTTTTTAACCATAGATATTAAATTCTATTTCAACAAAAAAAAACGAGGTGTTGTGGTAGATGATCAGTGGACGAATGGTTACACCATCTTGGTGTTTGTTGGGTGCAGGAATTACACATAAGTAAACTTCTCAACACTTCAATTGTCAACCCGGGGGATTCATAAACTTAGAGATGAAGTACAGGCTATGCCAGAGATGGTATGAATATTTCTAATATCGAATCCTGCTTTCTTTAAAGGGAAAATTGTAGAATCAAATTATAGAGGAAAAAAAGGCAACTCAAACCATCAAAATAATCCAAGGCTGGAACAAGAAGAAATGTACTTGCAAAAGAGATTCAGAAACAAAAGGAGGCAATCACTCTAGCTGACCATTGATTAACTACTGAGAATGTGTTTTCTTTAGAAAAGACACCTTGAAAGTCTTCAACAGATGGGCCCCTTCAAACCTGCTTATGTAAAAATGTCCTTCTCGCAGGAATCGATCTTGCACTAGTGCAGTCTGCTTGCACTAGTGCAGGAACAACAATTTATGCACAAGGTGTAAAGTAATGTCTGTACTAAAAGTTCTTTTCTTTGTGCAAGGGCTTGAAATTTCTCAAGTACAAAGCACTTAGATCTAGTACCAAGAAACTAGTTCTTGTATCCGATCAGAGCTTCTTACACTTTAACTTTTAATTCTTGAAATCAATGCTTAATTACTGCAAGTATTATGAAACCAGATTGCATATCAAAAAGATGAATGTCTACAAAAGTAAAGAAACAATCTTTTCAATTTATCCTATTGTGAAATGTTAATGAAAGCAAGAAAGATGTTAGAAGTAAACTAAAGAAGCTTACTATATCACACTATCTAGCACTGGTGCAGGAACAGTTCTCTTGCTCGGACCAGGGGGAAACCAAACGAAACATGCAGAAAGTGAATAGCACACCAATGTGCATTGGTGCAGGTAATTTCTCCTGCTCGAACCAGGTGGGGAAAACCAAACCAATCGTGTAGAAAGTGAATAACACACAAACGTGCACTAGTGCAGGTAATTTCTCTTGCTCGAACGAGGTGGAGAAAACCAATTCAAAATCGGATGCAGAAAAAGAAATTTAACTACTTCTTGCCGCAGATCTACTTTCACTCAGATAGAAATTCAAATGCTGGAAAGTAAATCACACTTAGCTGTTCAAAAACATAAATCACAAGATCAAAAAAGAGGGAGAACATGCTTGGTTGGTTGGGCCCTAGCCAACCAGTGTGTTTCCCTTTCAAATGGAAATTCTACTCAGTATTGAATCAATTCATCAACTGTTAAACATAAAAATAAAATTCATGAAGTGTAAGGGAGAGCTCTTCTTATTACATCATCAAAGAAAAAACATGCATGATTACATATCCAACCCAGATTTGGGCGATAAAAAAAGACAAGCCTGTTACTGCCTTCCTGGTTCTATTCTTGTTCTATACAATTCTATCAACCATTTAGCATTTTGTCCTAATTACATTTCTCCTTATATAGATCCTTGGCCGAAGGCCAAAAGGATCATTTAACTCATTACATAGCCATTTGTAGAATAAGTTTTCATTACACTAGATTACATAACCAATTGCAAAATAAGCTCTTAGCCTCCACAATTAGACATTTTAACAGAACAAGCCGTGGCTATCTCCAACTGTTCGTTCCTCCTATGTCCAATCTTAGCTACTCCACTGTGACTTGCTGTCATAATTGGGACTCGGTTGCCTTTAGATATGTTCTGTTGTTCGTGGCTAAGGCGGTGCAAAATAAGGCGACAATCTAAGAGATCTGGATTTGCTGCCAAGATTCGTGGCGCTGGTACTGGTGGGAGATCTGATCTGCACTAAAATTAGCGGTCAAGGTGAGAATTTAACTATTAAATAACATAGGAGGTAACGATAAGTTACAAAAGTAATTCTAAGCAGGAAATCATGTAATAAATAGATAATAAATGCTAAATTAAATTAAAAGTGTAAAATATGAAGTTAATGCAAAATGTGTCATTGTTCTTGCACTAGTGCAAGATGAAGGCGCATAAGATAAGTAAAATAGGGGTAAATGGTTATGATTTGGGAAGGGAAAAATGGTAAAAAAGGATGCAAATAAGGGGACTAACATCCTCCCATCCCTAAACTATTGTGTGTCCTCACACAACTCTTTATCTCTGCAAAAAACTTCAAAATTTTGAGCACTTCAACTCAATCCTGTTCTGGCACATTGTCGTGAGACTATACTATTTTGGCCTTCTTCCTCTTAATGTGCCTTAACTTCTTTGCTACCTTTTTCAATTGCCTGAAACAGCATCCAACTTGATATTTCCAAACTCTTACCTTGCTTTTCTTTTATTTGAGTTTTTCCATTAACTCTTCTCTGATTTGTTCTTTCTCCTCCTATGCTTTGGTCATAAGTTGCTCCAAGTTTTGCACTTGGAGCTCTAACTCAGCTATCCGAGCAGCGGGAATCACCAATTCTTTTCCTCCCTCTGTCTCAGCAGGGGATGTCACTTTGTCAGGGACTTCCATATCTGCCATGGTGTCTTCCTATCTCTTCTTCTCATGTGTCTTCTTTTTCTTCAACTCCTCCTTCTATCTCCTGTTCTTCCTCTCGGGTTGGTGCTTCCTCTTATACTGGTGTACGATGGGGTTCCATACCCTCTGGGGGTTGTGGTTCTTTACCTACACCAGAAATTTTACTCTTCTTATGGGGTGTTTTGATAAAATCTGCCAGCGGAGTATCATCCTCGACTTGTGCAATATTTGCCGTGTCTGTAAGGATCGACAGATTGTTGTGTTCAGAGGCCTGTGCCTGTGTAGAAGGGGTTTCTTCAGTGGGTGCACTAGCTGTTTCCTTAGTGGAAGACGTGGTCTTCTCTTCTGTTGATTTTTTTTACCACTTTCTTTTCGCACTAGTGCGAGAAGGACTTCTCTTTTCGCTTCTGTTCGGGCCCTTGCTTGTACTAGTAGGGGCCTCTGCCTTCTTTTCCTTAGCTGACTCTTCATGCAGTTGTTTCAACATCTCTTCCCATGACATACCTTCACTCTCCAGCTGTTTTAGGACCAAGATCTTGATTAGGCCGTGATGGTATAACTGTGTGTCGACCTAGTACTCCCTTCCATCGTGTACGCTTCTGGCCATTTTCTCCAGGCTTTTGAGCAAGAAGTGAGGGAAGTTCATCCTTCAATGAATGTGTCGTCCTACTTCAAAGTGTTGCAGCATTCTGAAATGATACACCAGGGTGTGGATGTATCTCCCTTTGTAGGTCACGAATTTTTGGAAAATAAACAGGAGGTCCTACCATTGACCCAGCAGGGCTTTATGCAGGACTCTGCATTTCTATTTCACCTCTATCATTTTATCCTCAACAAAATGCTGTCAATGTTTGCTTTCCAGCTTCTGGTTCTTGAACCGCTTTTCTCCCATATTCTCCAAAGCTGTTGCTGCTGCTATAAATTTCCTCGTGACTTTAAATTTTAGCGACCCAATTCTCACTTGGCCATTTTTAAAGCTTCTTTCAAACTGTAGGGCGACCTCTCTATCATACCCATTGGACTTCCGCGGGAAATGTAGAAACCCCAACTCTCACAATAGTGTAATACTATTGCAATATTCAACAATTTGCTCAATTTTTCTGAGAGATAGGGGTTCATTCTAGACAGGCAGCATTGCTACTAGCAACTGTGAACAATTGATCTCTGAGACTATGCATGCAATACTGAGGAATCAACCCTCATAAATAAATATCTAACCATTCATCCATCATATCTTCGATTCATTTTCCGTAGATACTCATCATTTATGGTCAGGCCTAATTGGTACCCGCGGGGGCAGTTTAACGGTTAAGTGAAATAATAATCATGGTGAAGGGACATTTAGGATAAATGGAGGAGCGAGGGAAATTATGAGTGAAAGATGTTTCAAATCATGGCGGAGCGGGGTAGATTATATTCAAGCAACGATTAACACAATTCTTACATTTCTTCATAATTACAAAAATAGGACTTAGCATTCATTAAAAAAAAAATTCATGATTTCTACTTCAAAAATTTGTATTTTTAACTAATTTCCTCCTAGGTAGTATAGTAGCATAAATACTTGTCGATGACATGAAAATACGTCATATAACTTTCCATATAGATTTTACTATGCTGCCGACGAAGTGCATGCTTGTACTAATCTTTGTACCTCTTAAATCATATCGTTCTGCTCGTCCTTTTCTGCTCATCTTATGGCATAGGACAGCATGCTTGCACTAGTGCAAGCATAATATTAAGACAAAGAATTAAAATATAGGCTGGATTTCACATGATTTCCTCAACTTTATTTTGATGTTTGCTTCGCCCTTTCTGATGTTTCAGAGCACGTCCTTTTGCTCTTCGTATGCAGGATCCTCCAATAAACTCATGAGGGCATAAAGGAGTGGGAAAGGGGAATTTTTAGAATGGGAAGGAATTCGGTTACGGGGATTCCAGGAAAGTACCAAAGAGGGAATAAATAGAAGTGGGATAGGGAAAAGAAATTCAGGGTTAAAGTGGGATTTCTTTGAAGCGGACATGGTAAATTTAGAATAATGTGGGAAGGTCAATATTTTGGGATCAAAGAAGAAAATGAGGGCGTCTTAAGAAAGCGGAATATGAAGAAAGGCAGAATTTGTTTTGGAAAATCTGCCTTCCCTGGTGCAAGAAAAAATAACTACAGTGAAAATTAAGCATTACTTGAATAAAAAATATCCATGCTAATTACCCCAACTGTATAAAGGTTGGTTCTGCTAAGCCTGCTTTTTCTTGGTGGCTGCTTAGCACATCTAAAGATCAAGAAAAGTTTTATTTTTATTAGGAATTTTTGATCTTCCTGCCATCAAGCTAGTTTTTAGGTTGATCCTTCTGCAATCATATCAACAAACTGATTTTCATAATTACAGGAAAAGATTTTATTTTATTTTATTTATTTATTTTTTTTTATAATCTTCTTTCTTATTTTTCTATTTTTTATTTTTGAGAAGAAGCAAAATTCATGTCTACAAAAAGTTGGTATTACCATTCTCCACTACTATCCCAAATTGTTGTTGCACTTGTTGTGAAAAATCTTTCTTGGTAAGTGGCTGAAAGTACTTCTTTAACTTGTGTCCATTTACTAAGAATACTGAATCTTGTCCATCAATAGTTTTAACTTCAGCTGCTCCATTCTCGAATACTCGGATCACTTCATAAGGTCCCATCCACCATGTATGGAATTTCCCTTTAAAAATTTTAAATCTAGAATCATAAAGGAGCACCTAATCACCTGGTTGGAACTGCTTTTTTTGAATAAACTTGTCATGCCATCTCTTACGTTGTTGTTGAATTAATATGTTCCGCTGAACATCATCCCTTCAAAATTTGTCTAGCTCATTTAACTGGAGAAGACGTTGTTGCTATGCCTCAGAGAGATCTAGTCCTAACTGGACTACAGTCCTGAAAGTTTTGATATGGAATTCAATTGGTAAAAGAACCTTTTTGCCATATACCAGCTCATATGGTGTATGTCTCGTGCTATTTCCCCAAGTGGTTCTGTATGCCCACAAAGCTTCTGGAAATCTTTCAGCCCAATTTTTCGATGCATATTGACTGTCTTTGAAAGAATGGACTCGATCATTTTGTTTGTAGATTCCACCTGGCCATTTGCTTGTGGGTGATATGACATGGACTTCCTGTGCCAGATCTTGTATTGCTCCATTACACCTTGTACCAGATTAGAAATAAACAGCGGACCATTGTCAGAAACAATTTCTCGAGGCACACCAATTGTAGTAAAGATTTCAGTAAAAAGAAAATCAACAACAACTTTTTTTATCGCAAAAGAAACAGCTTTAGCTTGTACTAATTTTGTAACAAAATCTGTACAAACCAAAATATGCGTTTTAATTAATGATGTTGGATTTATTGGCCCTATAAAATCAATAGCCTATTTTTCAAATGGCTCAATCATAACTTGAGGGCATAAAGGAATTTCATTGGTATGATTAGGCTGGCCCATTCACTGATAGCTATCACAGTGCTTGACATACTGTTTGGCGTCCTTAAACAAGGAAGGCCAAAAGTAACCAGTGCGCAATACTTTATATGTAGTCCGCTTATTAGCAAAGTGGCCTCCATAAGGTTCATCATGAGCAGATTTCAAAATGTCAAACACTTCCTCCTCTCTTACACATCTAGGAATAATCAGATCTAGGCCTGTGTAAAAGAGATCTCCTTGAATCCAGGAGTATGAAGCAATTTTCTGAACAATATTCCACTTTTCACGAATGGACAAGTGGGGTGGTGTTTTCCTAGTAACCAAGTAATTAGTAATGTTAGCAAACCACAAAGAATTTGTTGACATAGAAAAAAGATGTTCATCTGGAAATCATCATTAATGGGATTTGTTTCACCAGGATTATCTAATGTAGAAAGAAAATCCGCTACAACATTAGATTTTCCTAGTCTATCAACAATAGTAATATTAAACTCCTGCAACAATAGTAACCACCTACTCAATCTACCACTATTTAAAGGTTTGTTCACCAAATATTTAATTTTATAATGATCAGTATGTACAAATACTTCATATCCAGTAATATAGTGTCTAAAGTTATTAATTGCAAAAATCATAGCTAAAAACTCTTTCTCTATAACTGTATAGTTTAATTCAGCAGAAGACAAATTTTTACGAATATAATAAATATCATATGATTTATTATTTTCCTCTTGTCCTAGAGATGCACCAATAGCCATATCTGAAGCATCAGAGGAAATATGAAAAGGCAAAGACTAGTTAGGACCTCTTAGAACTGGTGCCTGTACTAACTTTTCCTTCAATGTTTCAAATGACTGTTTGCAAGCTGTTGTCCAAGAAAATTCACTATCCTTAGCTAGAAATCTAAAAAGAGGAGCAACGATCTTAGAAAAATTTTCAATGAATCTTCTATAGTAACGAGCATGTCCTAAAAAACCTCTTACTTCCCTTTGAGTTTTGGGTGTAGGAAGATGTAGAATGTTTTGAATCTTTGCTGGATCGACTTGGATACCTTTACTAGAAATCAAATGGCCAAGTACCACCCCTGTTTTGCAGATTAATATGAATTTCTTGTCACTCAAAGCGAGATGGGATTCCTCACACCGAAGAAGTAATTTTTCCAAGTTTTCAAGAGCTTCTTGAAAATAATCACCAAACATAGAAAAGTCATACATATAAATTTCCACAAATTCTGGATCAACAAAAATAGCCAAGACTGCGCTTTGAAAGGTAGCTGGGGCATTACATAAGCCAAAGGGAATCACTCTATAAGAACATGTACCCCATGGACATGTAAAAGTAGTTTTATCTTGATCTCTGGGCACAATCTGTATTTGGTTATAATCACTGAAGCCATCCAAAAAAGAAAAGTATTTATTTCCTTCAAGGGTATCAAGCAACTAGTTAATGAATGGGAGAGGGAAATAATATTTGAGAGTAGCTTTCTTTAATTCTCGATAATCAATACAAATACACCATCTTCCATATTTCTTAGGTACTAGCACTAATGGAGAGGCCCACTGAATGTCAAAAATAGGATAGATAAAACAGCATCCAAGAGTTTTCGTACTTCTTCTTTCACAATACCTCTTAGAGCTAGATTCATTTGCCTTTGGGGTTGTTGGACAGGTCGGGCTCCTTCATGAATATAGATATGATGTGTGCAAGTTTTAGGAGGGATACCCTTCATATCCTTAACCCCATGCAAAGGCACTAAGATGGTTTTGCAACAAATTCACAAGCTTCTCTTGCTAAGATGAGTCCAAATCTGAACTAATATACAAGAATTTACTAGGGCTAATCTCAACAAGAGTAGTATCAGGCTTGGGAGTACTCAAGGGAGTGGTCAAATGTAGTGGTACAGAAGAATGGGGATCATGATCTTCCTGAAAATCTAGGCTAAAAATTTGGCTCAAGGGCTCAAAATTAGGCACAGTGTCTAGATTATTCAGGAAGTCTTGAATCTCATCTTCTTGTGAAGACCTAGTATAATGATGGATAAGGGAGATGGGATGAGTCTTTTCATCACTACTTTGATTCAACCACAAGGTATCTCGAAGGTCCTGAATGGATCTGGCAGGGGGATATAGGGTAACTTTCCTCCTAGAGTCTCCATGTGAAATATACATATCACCAGAACGACATCCAATATATGCATCGGCGATAGCAAGCCATGGTCGACCCAAGATCAAAGGATGTCCTCCTACTGGGTTCTTTGCCTGAAGCATAATGAAATCAACAGGATATTCCCAAGAATCTAATGCAATTATCACATCATCCAATACTCCTTCTGCCTTAATTTTAGATCTATCTGCTAATTTAAGCACAACGAGAGTAGGGCGAAGGTTTAACCAAAGTTGATCCATGGTTTGCTTAGTCTTGACATTAATGGCTACCCCCAGGTCCATAAGAACATTAGAGACAAGGACATTACCAATATAAACTGAGACAACAGGGTTTCTAGGGTCAATATATTTTTCCATAGATACATCCTGTCATTAACTCTGCTACCCTACCAACAAATTGAATGGTTTGGGGTTCCAATTTCTTCCTCCCAGGTTTCTTGAGATAGAGTTCCTTAATAATCTTAGTGAAAATAGGGATCTCTTTGATGGCTTGAAGAAAAGGTATCTTTATGAAAAGATTTTGAAGCTCTGATGCCAAGCTAGTCTCAGAAATAGGATCACTTTTTTCCATAACTAGCCTCTGTGGGAAGGGAGGCTAGTTGGAAGAAGGTGGCAAGGATCCAGAGGGTAAGGGCTGTTTGGTGACTGCTTTCGAAGAATGGTTAGGAGTTTCCTCTTCTCGTTTCTCTTTGACAATCACTGTGGGTTGGCTCTGATTATTTGATGTTACAGTCCTTCCCGATCTTAACTGGATATCATGAATCCCAACTGGAATAGACTGGTACTCAAATGATAAAGGTGGGTTTGTTACATAAATTATTTGCACTGATTTTTTATTGTTAGGATTAGGCATAGGTTGAGCAGGAAATTAAGGAGGTCGAAAGGGTGGAGGTAAAGGAAATGGTGGATTAGAATGACTCGAAAGTTGTGGCATTGAATTTTGTGTATGAGGATATGACTGCATAGGTGGTTGGTAGGAATATGGGGAATGAGTTGGCCCTCTCCAACCTTATTGCCATGGTTGAGAAGGTTGTCCATGCTGATATTGATTTCCATACTGCCACTACTGATTAGTGTTAGGATAAGAATATGCATGTGAATTATAACCAAAATAGAGTGGAGAAAATTCAAGAGCCATACCTGCACCTACCTGAGGCCAATCTCTTCTTGCTCCCATAACATTCAAGTATTTAGCTTCAGGTTGTCCCCTTGTGAATACAACTTTAAGTCCTGGTATGGAGGGACATTTTTTGGTGATATGATCTTGTGCACAAATAGAAAACTTACTAGTTTCTTTTAAATTAAGAGTACACTCTTTAAGTGGATGCTTATCTCTACATTTAGGACAGAAAATACATAGTGACTCTTGTTCCTTTATTTTTTTTTGCTGAAATTTTAAAGAGCCCAACTGTTTAGAAACAACATTCATTATATCAATTTTCATGTTTTCCATTTTATTTTCTAGTCCAATAATCATAGCATTGGTAGATTCAGTTTTTCTATTTTTATTTCGAGTTCCTCTTCTAGATCTATATTGATTTCTTCAAAATTTCCTACACAATTCACAAATTTGATCAAAATTTTGCTGAGAGATGTCACATTGTCCTAGCAGATTTAGATTATTTCTAGTATTATCAGTAAGTCCTCTTAAGAACAAGGTTCTAATAGTGCTGGAATCACGCTTAAGTTTCGACCTTTCTAGAATATACAAAAATCTCTCTAAGTAATCTTGAAGAGTTTCATCATCATCCTGTATGATCGTAAAAATTTCATCCTGCATGTCCCGAGTTTTGCAATATTCCTGATATTTAGACAAAAGGACTCCCTTCATCTATTCACAAGAGGTTATAGAGTTTCCTCCTAGCCCCATGAACCCAGCAAGGCTGAGTCCTTGAGGGTAGCAGGAAATAATCTTAACTTCTAAGCATCAGTTGAATAATCATAACTTCTACACAAAATATCAAACTCGAATAGAAAAGAGTGAGGGTATTCATGAACTTTACAATGGAAACGGGGGAGAGTTGATGGTGGAATATTCTTCATTTGCACCACAGTATCAGGATTCACAATTGGAAACACAAAAGTGGATTGTTCTTCGCTTACTTGATCCTGGTTCTCACCAGACCCTTGCACATAATTTTCATCATCTTCCATTGTCTTTTTCTTACTCTCCATAGGCTGAACCACACCTGAGTTGTTGTCACTAGAATCCAGGTGCATTGTTCCTATGTGATGGGTTTGATTGAGCTTCTTTCTCACAGAAGGAGACCCAATATGAGAATTGTTTTCAAAATTCTTTTGGCCCTTAGTGGGCTTTGAACCCTTACCTTTCCTAGGTGTTCATTTCAAAGAAAGAAAAACAACAAGTAAGTCCTAATAAAAATGCTCTCAGAAATCAATTAACACCAGTGAAATTCCTTCAAAAGAAAAATCTTTCCCAAACAACGTTGAAAGAAAAAATTACCTCTATTGTACAATAAAAGAATTCTTAGCAAATCAAATTGCCTCCCCGACAACGACGCCAAAATGTTGGGTGGAGGAATGACACTTAAGCAAACTCCTCAACACTTAAATTGTCAACCCAGTGGATTCATAAACTTAGAGACGAAGCACATGAAATGCCAAAGATGGTATTAATATTTCTAATATTGACTCCCACTTTCTTTAAAGGGAAAATTGCATAATCAAATCATAGAGGAAAAAAAGGAAACTCGAACCATAAAAATAATCCAAGGCTAGAACAAGAGGAAATGTACTTGCAAAAGAGATTCAGAAATAAAAGGAGGAAATCACTCTAGCTGACCATTGATTAACTATTGAGAATGTGTTTGCTTTAGCAAAGACACCTTGGCAGACTTCAACAAATGGGCCCCTTCAAACCTACTTATGCAAAGACGTCCTTCTCGTAGGAATCGATCTTGCACTAGTGCAGTCTACTTGCACTAGTGCAGGAACAATGATTTATGCAGAAGTTGTAAAGTAATGTCTGTACTAAAAGTTTTTTTTTTTTTCGTGCAAGGGCTTGAACTTTCTTGAGTCCAAAGCACTCAGATCTAGTACCAAGAAACTGGTTCTTGTTCCTGATCAGAGCTTCTTACACTTTAACTTTTAATTTTTGAAATCAATGCTTAATTACTGCAAGTGTTATGAAACCAGATTGCATATCAAAAAGATGAATGCCTGCAAAAATAAAGAAAAAATCTTTTCAATTTATCCTGTTGTTAAATGTTAATGACAACAAGAAAGATCTTAGAACTAAACTAAAGAGGCTTATTGCATCCCACTATCTAGCACTGGTACAGGAACAATTCTTTTGCTCGGACAGGGGGGAAACCAAACCAAATGTGTAGAAAGTGAATAGCACACCAATGTCCACTAGTGCAGGTAATTTCTCCTCCTCGAACTAGGCGTGGAAAAAGAAACCAATTGTGCATAAAGTGAATAACAAACCAACGTGCATTGGTGCAAGTAATTTCTCCTACTCGAACTAGGAGGAGAAAAGCAATTCAAAATCAGATGCAGAAAAGGAAATTTAACTACTTCACGCTACAGATCTACTTTCACTTAGACAGAAATTCAAATGCTGTAAAGTAAATCACACTTGGCAGTTCAAAATCATAAATCACAAGATCAGAAAAGAGGGAGAATGTGCTGGGTTGGCTGGGCCCTAGCCAACCAGTGTTTCCCTTTCAAATGGAAATGCTACTCAGTATTGAATCAATTCATCAACTGTTAAACATAAAAATAAAATTCATGAAGCATAAGGCAGAGCTCTTCTTGTTACATCATCAAAGAAAATACCTGTGTGATTACATATCCAGCCTAGGTTTGGGCGATAACAAAAGACAGGCATGTTACCGCTATACTGGTTCTATTCTATGTTCTATACAATTCTATCAACCATTCAACATTTTGTCCTATTTACATTTCTCCTTATATAGATCCTTAGCCGAAGGCCAAAAGGATCGTTTAACTCATTACATAGTCGATTGCAGAATAAGCTTTCATTACAACAAATTACATAACTAACTACAAAATGAGCTTTTGTTACACTAGATTACATAACTGATTGCAAAATAAGCTCTCGGCCTCCACAATTATACATTTTAATAGAACAGGCTATGGCTATCTCCAATTGTTCATTCCTCCTAAGTCCGATCTCAGCTGTCATAACTGGGACTCGGCTACCTTCAGATCTGTTCTGTTGTTCGTGGCTAAGGCTGTGTAAAATTAAGTGACACTCTAAGAGATCTGGATTTGCTACCAAGGTTCGTGGCATTGGTACTGGTGCGAGATCTAATCTACAGTAAAATCAGCGGTCAAGGTAAACATTTAATTATTAAATAACATAGGAGGTAACAATAAGTTACAAAAGTAATTCTAAGCAGGAAATCACGTAACAAATAGTTAATAAATGTTAAGTTAAATTAAAAATGTAAAATATGAAGTTAATGCAAAATGTGTCATCGTTCTTGCACTAGTGCAAGATGAGGGTGCATAACATAAGTAAAATAGGGGTAAATTGTTATGATTTGGGAAGGGAGAAATGTTCAAAAAGGATGCAAATTAGGGGACTAACAACATTTATGTCTTCCAACAAATAAATGCATGAACTATGAACATTATCATATTTTTTAGAATACTTGATAAGTTCATATTATTGGTGTCATTGATTAGCCCTTCTTAGAATGTTTATTAATTTTAAGGTTTGTATTCTTAAGGTTACAAACCTTGGGATTATAAACTCTGGGGTTTAATATTAATCTCACGGTTTATAACATTAATCTTAAGTTTAATATTAAAATTATGGTTTAATATATTATCCTTAATCTTTATAACCGTAGGGTTATATATATTAAAATTAATGCTTAATATATGAATCTTAGGGTTTATAATCTTATGGTTTATAATGTTAAGGTTTATAATATTAGTCTTATAATTTAGTACATTCAACTTATGGTTTATAATATTAGGATTTATAATATTAAATTTAAGGTTTATAATACTAGGGTTTAACATATTAAACTTAGAGTTAAATATATTCGTGTTAAGGTTTAGAATCTTAGGTTTTAGAATAATAAACTTGGGTTTCTCGATAGTAATCTTAGATTTTATAATATTGGGTATTATAATTCTATGGTTTAAAATATTTGGTTTAATATTAGGTTTAATATTGTGAGGTTGGAATGGTATGGAAATCTTTGCAACATTGTTGTGTGACAAGCAATTTCATAATGTGACAATTAGCGGGACATATATTGTCAAAATGTTCCATTACATTGCAATTTATTCTATGTCCCATTGCGACATTTGAAAATTAGGATTTAATATTAGTGTTTATAATATTTGATTTAATAGTAGGGTTTCATATTAATCATATGCATTATAATATTAATGTTAGAGTTTATAATATTAATCCTAGAGTTTGCGGTATTAATCCTAGGGTTTATTATAATAGTCTTGAGATTTAATATTAATCTTAGGGTTTACAATCCTAAAATTTAAGATGTTAGACTCAGAGTTTAATATATTAATCTTAGGGTTTATAATATTAATCCGACGGTCTTTAATACTACTCCAAAGGTTTATAATAGCTAAAGTTTATAATATTAATTCTAAGGTTTATATAATATTAATATTGGGATTTATAATATTAATCATATGGTTTAAAATACTAGGGTTTAATATTGTTACATTGGAATGGTACATATATATCTATATTGTGACAAAGATTGTCTCAATGTGACAATCAATCTAACAGTTATTGTCGCTATGTTGCATTACATTTCAATTTATTCAACATCACATTATGACATTACAAAATTGAGGTTTAATATTAGAATTTATAATATTACGGTATAAGCATAGGGTTTATAATATTAGGGTTTAAACTTAGGGTTTATAATATTAATCCTAGCGTTTATAATATTTGGTTTTATAATATTAATAGATTAATATCAAGGTTTATAATATTGAGATTTACAATGTTAAGGCCTTTAATATTTAGTTTCATATTAGGTTTTAATCTTGTGATGTCAGATTGGTATGGATATATGTGCAACATGATAGTGTGAAAAGCCTTTTCGCAATGTTATAATTAGTGTGACAATAATTATCACAATGATACATTAGACTACAATTTATTCAATGTCACATTGCGACATTTGAAAATCAAGGTTTAATATTAGTATTTATAATATTGGGTTTAATACTAAGGTTTAATATTGATCCTATGGTTTGTAATATTAATCCTATGGTTTGTAATTTTAAACCTAGAGTTTATTAGATTAATTCTAGGGCTTGTAATATTAATCATAGGGTTTATAATATTAGTCTTAGCATTTAATATTAATATTAGGGTTTAAGATAAATCTTAGGGCTTACAATCCTAGGGCTTATTATATTAAATTTAGGTCTTGATATATTAATATTATAGTTCATAATATTAATCCTAGTTTCTATAATATTACTGCTACGGTTTATAATATTAGTTTTAGGGTTTATAGTAATAATATTAGGATTTATAATATTAATTGTAGGGTTTATAATCCTAGGGTTTATAGTCCCTGGGTTTAAAATATTCATATTAAGGTTTAAAATATTAATCATATGGTTTATAATATTGATATTATGGTTTAGTATTAATTTTAAGGTTAGAATGGTACATAAATCTATCCAATATTGCATTGTGACAAATATTGTCCCAACATGACAATCATTGTCACAGTGTTACATTACGTTTCATTGCGACACTACAGAATCTTGGCTTAATATTATGGTTTAGCAATATCAAACTTAAGGTTTATAATATTAAATTTACATTTTAATATATTAGACTTAGGTTTTATAACCTTGGGATTTATAATATTAATCTTAGGTTTCAATATATTAAAATTAGACTTTATAATATTAGGGTTTATAATATTAATTTTAGGGTTTATAATCCTAGGGTTCAATATATTAATCATAGGGTTTAATATATTCATCTTAGTGTTTATAATATTAATCTTAGGCTTTATGATATTAATATTTGGTTTTGTAATATTAATATTAGGATTTATAATATTTGGTTTAATATTAGTGTTTATGTTAGAAGTAATGCTTCAATGTCATGTGTAGTTGTCATTGTGAGTCCCGAGGCATCAATCTAGAAGGTGTTGATTCCTATGTAGTGAGTTGGATTCATGATCTAGAAGTGTCGAAAATTCAGTGTGTTATGTTCTACATATATGTAACTGTTGTGATGAATAATATCAGATTTCAATTTGTTATTTATGTGAAAACTCTCTCACTCTATTTAGATTTCTAACATGGTATCAGATCTCATCTAAGCCTAACTCTCTCATGAGAGGGCTCAGGAAAATGGAAAGTTCTCAGTGTTGGTCCATAGAATTAATGTGTACATATTAAAAGTAGATTAGTGCATTCTATTTACGGTGTGTTTTATGTGATATTTTTTTGTGATGTATGGGTTTCTTGCCATCAGATAGCCTTGGATCATTTGTGTTTTTTGGAGAATCAAGTGACATTTGCATTCATTGTGTGTTTGGAAGTGGGTTTAGCTATAGAATATTACATGTATTTTTTGAAGCTTCTGTCAGACCTGAGCCAAGATCGATATGTGGTTCGGAGGAGGATTGAATCTAATTCTTACACATGTCCCAGTGATTGACCTCACATTTGGAGTTCTTCACCTCACACTGTTAGACTGGAAGATCACAATTGTAAGAATCAATTGATGGGCATTGGTGTGAGGATGGATCATCGAGTGTTGATCTATGGATCTACCAAGCATCCATATATCTAACTTCATGTCTCATAGCTTTTGACCTGTGGCTGAGAGATCCTCGTAAAGAGTTTACTGATGATGAAAAAGTGAATTCAAGGTCGAGCACCTGGGAAACCCCCATTTAATCGATGGAATATGGGATCAAATCAAACAACAACTTTAAGATTTTATTCAACAAGATTATAATCCTACATAACCTCTCAAGTCTTGGTTGCAAACTAGAAGCGAAGTCGATACCTTGCACCATTGAAACAATCCCATTATGAAATCTATAAAACCAATGATATTGTATCAACACATATACATAGAGGAATGTTTCTCGTCAAATGCTCATAACCAGTTTTAGGCGGTTAAGACCCAAAATAAAAAAAAATTCTAGCAAGTGTCTTCTCTCGTGTAGCTTCTCGAGTCTTGGATGCAAAATCATAGAGAAGTGGATATTTTGAAACAGTGGAAGGAGCAAGATTGTGACATCTCACAAATAGATGACATTGTATGAACACATTTACCAAAAAGTGGGTTCCTCGTCAAAGGGTTGTTTCAGGTGAAGTCACTCTAGGTTTACTATGCCTCGATAACCATAATTGAAGTCATGTCCAACTTATGATGTGTTGGAAAGGCTAACGTCAAGCCTCGATGTACATCTACAACAACTGTTTCCATCGCCTTTGGATATTAGGGAGAATATTTAGTTTTGTTAGAGCTAACACATAGGGTGAATGTTCATATTTATGTAGGCCTTCAAAGCATTGAATTAAAATTTTCTATTGTGGCAATGATGGCCTTGTATGGCTTATAGTGGGTCAATGTTTTAGGGTTTTTTTGGGTCCCTTTTAGGGTATGATATGTAAACTTAGCACAATTTTATTGTAGTCATATAAAATACCAATTAATGAACATAAAAATATCATTCGAGTTTGTGGTTCTCAACATTCTTTGATGCCGAGAGAACACATCGTTGACTTGGTTATGTTGAGTATGTTATATGCTAATGTGTATTGTCATTCTTTGGTGCTTCAAGAACATTAACTACATTTTTTCTTCATATGTGTGTAAGTGTATCAGGAGGTCGAGAAACATCAATTGTACAAATTTAATCAACACTAGTCATAGGGAGTTATGTTTTAAATGGAGGTCAAGTGACAACTTGAAGATGTGGTGGTGAGGAAAGAGCGATGTTTGCAAGATTATAAAGTGGATGTGAGTGTTGATGAATATCAGTGAGACATATATCATATTGTTATTGAAATGGTTTTTTTCTATATATGTTACATGTAAGCATTAAGGGAGGGCATTAGAAGTAATTCTTCCATGTCATGTGTAGTTTCCATTATGAGTCCCTAGGCATTAGTCTAGAAGGTGTTGATTCCTATGTAGATAGTTGAAGTCATAATATAGATGTGTCGAAGTGAGTGTGTTATGTCCTATATCTATGTAATTGTTGTGATGAATAATATTTGATTATGATTTATGATTTATGTGAAAGCTCTCTCGCTCTCTTCAGATTTATAACAGTTTAATATTGTGACATTGGAATGGTATGTAAATCTATTCAATGTCGCAGTGTGAGGAACATTGTCTCAATGTGAAAATTAATCTGACAATCATTATCACAATGTTACATTACATTGCAATTTATTCAACATCACATTGTGATACTACAAATTTGGGGTTTAATAATAGGATTTATAATATTAGTTTCTATAATATTAATCTTAGGTTTTATAATATTGAGTTTCATAATTTTAAGGTTTATAACATTGAATA
This sequence comes from Pinus taeda, assembly GCA_000404065.3. Taxonomy (NCBI): domain Eukaryota; kingdom Viridiplantae; phylum Streptophyta; class Pinopsida; order Pinales; family Pinaceae; genus Pinus; species Pinus taeda. Next base: position 53,349 of record APFE031556816.1, read on the forward strand.
AATTATAATGTAATGTAACTTATGACAATGATTGTCTTAATGTCATAATCAATCTCACAAGCATTGTTGCAGTGTTACTTTACATTACTATTTAGTCAATGTTGCATTGCAACATTACATAATTAGGGCTTAATACTGTGATGTTATAATAGTATAAAAATATATCCAACATCACATTATGACAAACATTGTCTCGATGTGACATTCAATCTAACAACCATTGTCATAATGCTACATTACGTTCCAATTTATTCAATGTTGCATTGTGGCACTACAAAATTGGGGAATAATATTAAGGTTTATAATATTAATTTAAGGGTTTATAATATTGAGTTCTACATTGTTATGTTTTTATAATTTTAATATAATAATATTAGGGATTATAATATTAATCTAAGGGTTATAATCCTTGGGTTTATTATATTAAACCTAGGGTTTATTATATTAATGTTAGGGTTTGTAATTTTTTGGTTTATAATATTAATATTAGGTTTAATAATATTTGGTTTTAAAAGATTAATATATTAATTTTATGTTTTATATTTTTAGTGTTTTAATACTATTTTTAATATTTAACTTATTAAACTTATAGTTTAATATGTTTAAATTGATTTTTTTTAAAAGTGTCAGTTATCTTACATTCCTTCCAAAACGAAGGGCTAATATCCTTCATACAGAGCTTCTTGTTGACTAGAGATGAATTCTAGTGTTAGATCTCCCTAACCATACTTTCCTACTATTTCATAGATTAGATTAAATCCTACATTTCCTATGGAATTGACCACGTAGACTCTAGAAAACTACTGTAATACCTACATAAACATGCACTTTATCATGCATTTTACAAAAGAAACACTGATGATGTATTTTTATAAGAAAAGATGAGCTTATCCTTGGTGATCATGATTGATACGTGTCTATTCGAGAGAAGGTGCTTATGTGTACAAGAAACCAAGCTTTGATTAACACCTCTTGTACGACTATTTCTAGAGATTTTAACTTTCTGTAGCTCTACTTTGATGGAGACACAATGAGGACATGATGGGATCAATGCCATGATGAAGGGGTGAGGTGGCGAGTAAGTAGTGCAGGGGAAAGAAGGAATTGTAGAGTTGCACTCAATGGATTGGCGGATGATATAAATTTACCATTATTGGCATCTAAATACCTCCAAGCTCATAGAGGATGGTGTTCCTTGGGCTCATGATCTTTGTAGCTAGTCACTTGGGGCATTACTCATGGTACCAATGCTTGAGTGGATAATCCCGTGGAGACGTGTAAATTCCCACAGGGACAAGAAATTTGTCCCTTGGATATTTACTGGTTTTATTTTAGATTTGTGTATGTCATCATTTTTAAGAGCATCTCGGTTTTTGAATGGATCACATCTATAATCCTGGATACATGTGATCTGAATACATTTTAGGGAATATATAGGGAGTAGATCTCGTCATTGATCCTAGCTTCTCCTTGGGGCTGGTGACTTGCATTGATTTCCCATTCATCATATTTAATAATTATTTCCCTAGGAATATGGAAAAAGGTTTTCTCCTCCACATATATGTTAGGTGATGTTGGATCCCATTCACAATTTTCCCAAGGTCATCGTTTTTGGGCCTTGTAACTTTGACCATTTACTAGATGAGAATGGTGGAATCATTAATCATAATGGTGTTCCTAAATCTGACGTCACGAAGGATTTGAATGCCCAAGAGAGCACATAGGTTTTTTCTCTATTATTTGTTTCATTGTCCAATCCCCATTTAGAGGAGGATTTTTCTTCTCCCTCAAAATCGAGAATGACTCCTCTCCTCTAGCTTATCTAGGATTGTGTTTGGAGGCCAGATCGAAGAACAAACATGGTCTTTTTTGTTCTTTCAACCAATCTGTGAATTCTTTGTCCTTCAATATGACTTTCCAATTATTAAGGTTGGTCTTACTTCTCAAATCATTATGGGTGTTATGATAAGTCTTGTATAGTATGAGTAAGAACCATGACCCCTCTTTAAATTGTAGGTTTTGTTGGTCTACTTTTTTTCCCCTTTTGACAGTATGGATTCCAATGGGATTCCTCATACCTTAGCAATTATCCTTATTTGTTTTGGTTTCTTATTTTGAAAACGTATTTTTTTCTAGCTAGAAAGTGTTGCCAACATAGAAGTACGGGGAGCTAATCCAAAATTACTTGAGAAAATTCTTCATTTTGAGAGAAGAAGGGTATTTTGAGTTCCATTGTATGAATAAATCAATGAAGTTTACCTATGAAGGGAGAGGACACTACTACACCAAAGGTACTTTTAAGAAAAAAGAAATTATTTGTCTTAAAAAATCACTTTTTATTTTAGTTATTTTACATTAAAATTCAATATCAATTGAATTGTCTTAAACATAAACTTTAAGACAAAGGCAGTTTGAGACAAAGATATTTTAGGACAAAACTTTATATTTAAGAGATAAATAGTTTAAGACAAAAGCAATTTGAGACAAAATATTTTAAGGCAAAACTTTATATTTAGGAAAAAAATAATTTAAGACGAAAATATTTTGAGACAAAACATTATATTTAAGAAAAAAGTAGTTTGAGACAAACATTTAAAGAAAAAACTTTATATTTAAGACAGAATTATTTTAAGACAAAAACAATTTAAGACAAAATTATTTTAAGACAAAACTTTATACTCTAGACAAAATGAGTTTGAGACAATAATATTTTAAGATAAAACTTTATATTTAAGATAATGGCCACTTTAGATGAAACCTATTTAATACAATTAACAATTAAGACACAAACATATCAATTTAAGGCAATATTATCTAACTGCAAAATTGACTCTGACAGTGCACCCTAAATTCGCTAGCTTGCAAGCAACTATTGTCTTACGCCTATATGGAGGTTATTATTTTACTTACCATTCACGTTATCTTATATAAAGACAATGATTTCTTGGGCTCTTTGTTTTGTGGGGGTAGTCAAGTAGGAAGAACCTGTATAAGCTAGATGTGGAGGACTATGCTGCATTAAGCAATAAGGCGGAGAAAGTGCAGGTCTCGATGTCGATGAACTTTGGCACAAAATTCTTGGTCATTTGCATCATGGTACCTCGAATATTATACAACAAATAACCACTGACCTCTCCAAAGGATCACTTAAGCAATATGCTGTATGCAAAGGATGTACATTACGGAAGTACATAAAATCCACATTCCATGATCAGAACAACAAAGCACATGCAGCCCTAGAAAGGATCCACTATGATGTTTATGGACCTTTATCGATAACCTACACTGTCAGACACAAATATTTTGTCATTTTTATTGATGACTTCTCACAAATGTGTTGGATCTTCTTCATGTGGAAGAAAGATGAGACATTCTCCAAGTTCATAGAATTCAAGACACTAGCTGAAAAAGAAGTTAGCAAGAAGGTCAAGGCTCTATTGTAGCGGCTGCAACACCCTCCAAAATTTTAGCCTGCACTTAAATTTCGTAGCCTACTATGGATATTGTGATTGATCATTCCTTAGTCACTTATTGGTAAGTTGATGATCTCAAGCTCCCCTTTTTGATCTTAAGAGTCGTTCATGCTTTTAGTTTTACATAGAATGTGTCATCTTTGGGCATGAGGGTTATTGCTTGTCATGCAAAGGGAGGTTTGTTTTGATTCAAGGGGAAATATTTATGAGAATGGGTTGTTTTGACCACATAGACGTGTTTCACACTCATTACACACTCTCTTACACAAGTGTTTCCTTTATCCTCCCAAAGTCTATCATCGAAGCCGCACTTTCCATAAGCTGCAACAAAGGTTGTTGCATTAAGAGAAGTATGTGCTATATGTTGTGGATGGTCTGTGTTGTATCACTAAGTTTTCAAGTGTGTGATCATCGTCAAGTTTTATCATCAGTCACATCAACTCCATTGGTCCGAAACTTAGCAAAATTTTGGAGTTTCTTTAACAACCTAGCCTCATCCAACTTTCTTGAACTGCACAATTCACATATGTAATGCTCAAGCTTTTCCCTTACCTATCCTAACTGTGAAATGCTCAGAAATCTCAACCTCTGTTAGCATTCAAAACTGTGCAGTGGTTTCCTCCAATGTCCTTCCCTCAGCCAGAACCCACTGTCTTCAGAAACTGTGTAGTTTTTTCCCTTAACTACCCAGTCTACCTTGCATCTTGAAATTGTGTAGATGTGTCCTCCCAAGGCCTCATCCCATTTCAGTGCCTTTCATCCAGCTAAAACTATGTAAATGTGTCCTCCGAGGGCCTCATCCTGCAATATTCATCGCTAACCAAAACTAAACAATTATGTCTCTCAGGGGCCACGAAGAAAGATGACATGATAGATGACTCTCAAGGAGCTAAGGAGAAAAGTAAGCAGACCAAGGAACCCAAGGTATGATAGAATATCGGTACCGCATGAAGACTCCATTTGATGCATAACCCTTTGGAGGCTAGGTATGGAAAATAAAGCACATCTTTCGAAATACACCTCTTACTGTAGCTTAAAAGTTTGCTTATCATTATCATATAATTCTGTCTTCAATGAAATGCATGGTTGCAAGAACTGAAAGTCATTACATTTGTTTCCTCTATGTGTCTTGCTCCCTTTCACTTGTTTATTACATTGCTTATAATATTGAGAGCAATACCACTGGTTTATTTAAGCTACAGAGGTTGTGACCAACATGATCTTATGACTAACCTAGCACGATGCAAGGCATCCTAAGTGGGATGAAAGATGTTTGATGATATGTATATAGTTAATACACTCCTTTGCATTAATCCTTGCTTTGTATCTTGAATGTACCCTCACTGCTTGATCGGATTTGGCTACATGCTGCTAGTAGTCTCTTAGCTCTTCCCTAACAAAGCAAGTAGTCTCTTAGCTCTTCCCTAACAAAGCAAGGGAAGGAATTTCCTTTAACCTAATTTATTCAATGGTGTTCATACAAAGTATAGAGATAGGAGAAGGAGATGTGGAATATCACTATGAAAATCTTGAAAATATTTTGCATGTTCGAATCTATCCAAACAATTAAGATGCCACTCAACAACATTGCCAATCTTGGAAGACTCAAGGAAGATCAAATCTCTAGATATTATAAACTTCTTATCCACTTCATCATAGAGATGGTATTCTTTGGAGGTATGAGTACCAAAAGAATATACATTTGTGACTCCTTGCACTGAGTCTTTTTATCTGTTCCTTAGGTATGAAGGCATAATAGGAGGAACCAAAAACCATGAGATGCCTCACTGAAGGAATGTGGCCATACCACATTTCATAGGGAGTATTTTTTGTAATAGCAAGAGATGGAAAACTATTCTTTATATACACAACACATAGAACCACATCAGCCCAAAAACTTATGAACTTAACATGTGAAATATGCCAAGTTCATAGTGAAAGTAACACATTCCACTGAACTATGTGTTGAAAAATGCCACAAGAAATTCTCAATTTGATTTTTCCTTGATTAAATTGAAAAAATTCGAATTTATACATCAACAAACAACTTTGATGATGTTAACATTTGTGACATGGCTTTTGTCACCTAGTTTACTCAATAAATTCGAGTTAGGGGAGTTAGAGTTTAGTTCTGCATATGTGATTTCTAATTTGTAGCAATAAAGGTCAATCACTAGTTCTAACTTTTGGAGGAACTAGTGGAAGGTCATTTAAGCAGTGGGACTTTAGTCAAACTCAGTGATCATCCAGATAATTGATCAATCAACCAAAAATAGTTAGGGTATGCAGAGAAGTCGAGTTCCCTAATATTGGTGGAGATTCCAAGGAAGATTTAATTTCTTCTAGCTCACATAGTTGGAAGAACTTACTATAACCATAGTGGAGGAGGTAGATTGAGTAGGAGCTTCTTGTGAAATTGGAGAGGGAATGATTGTTGGTAGCATTAATAGCCTACCAGAAATTTGTTGTGCACCACACTTCAATGTTTTGGGCAAGGATTTTGAGGGTGGATAATTTTTTCTGATGCTTTTTGGTCATGCACATCCTCACTAAGTATCTTGGGAGGTCTGTAATAGTTCCTTGGTTGCATGTCCTCACTAAATATTTTTTGGGATGTCTATACTAGTTCCTTCCAAACTTTTGTTTGTCAAGGCTTAACTACTTATGATCTTAGGTGCTCACAACAATTTGACAATTTATGTCACTCTGCAAATCACCATTCCTGAAAGGATCCGACAAAATGACTTGAGAGGAAGATGAGAAGGGCACACTCTTATTTGAACTAGCCTAGAACTAGTGGAATCGGTTGGTCCCAATGCTTTTAGAGGTGTACTAGTCTAGTTCGGTGGTTTAGATTGGCTAAGGTTGATCTTGTATTGAACCGACCTTAAAAGACCAAAGTGACTAGTTCTCTACTAAACTGGCCAATTCTAAAGAATGTAGCGCAATATAACTAATGACCACCAAATATTATTTTTTTAATTAAAAATACTTAAAAGGAAAAAAACATCTTAACCCCAGGGCCCTACAAAACCTAACCATAGTAATTAATGGTAATATTTAATTTTTAAAGTAAAAGTAAAAGTTGACATTCTCCTTATCTTTCCTTTTTGAAAAGGAAAGGTAATGATAATGCCAAGTTTACTTAAATTTTGAATATTAACATTAATTGTTTAGGGTTGTTTTAGAGTGGTTACAACTTTTCAATTTTGAGAAAGTCAAATTTTAGTTCCCACTCAAAACTTAGTGGTGACTGTTTGAACCGCTTCTTTGTAATAAGTCCTAGACTTTGACTTCCAATTTTTCATGTGCATTTATTTCCTAATCATATTCCTCATGAGACTTTGCCCCAGAAGTGGATCTTTAATCCATTGCAAGCACTTGACCTAGCTTAGGGAACCATCAGCTACCCCTCCCAAGTTGCTCGTCGACATTGAAATTTTCTTTGGAAGCATGCATTCATTTTATCCATTACATCAATTTTTCCACTGTGACAGTCCAACAACACCCATGCCAGCATATCCTTGACAATCCATCTCATCTTTTCTATCTACCTTATAAATACTCTTAAATATTGTATCTCAAATCTAAAAGAGGAAGAATCAGAAAGGTCCTTCTTGGCCCTCTTCTCAACCCGCAATATGTTTTCTTCTCTCTTATGCTTACACTCTAGTCTTCTCGCAGCTTCAGAATGGTGAATATTAAACATCATCTCATGATGTGCATTCAGAGAGGCATAATTCACCCTTGCTTTGCATCAAATTAGCCCCCTAAAATTCGATTTACCTTTACATGCAAGCATATATTTTCCTTTTTGAGGACTATTAAGCTTCCCATCCCTATTTCACCTGCCTCTCCTACCCTTATGAACCTAATAAGCTGAATTTAACCAATCTCACTCTATCTCGAATAAACAACCTATCCAATTGGTTAGATTGAGTTGAGATTGTTTTAGAAACTAAATCCATCCCTCCACAATGATATGTCCCTCTCCAACAACATCATCATGTTGTCTTCAAGATCTATCATTCCCATCATCACCATAAATTTCCCAGTCCTTCACTTACATCTTTGGTAACGTCATCATTCAGATCACTTATACTTTGTTGTATTGTTGCTTGTGTTATGATTTCATTTAATGGAAATACCTCCCTAGTAGGGATGAGTAACCAAATTCAGGTTCTTATTGAACTCTTGAGTCAACATCCTTAATTTTCATTTTGATCTATTCAGTTTGAAATTCTACTATGGTTGGTTTACTGGTTGACTACTAGCATTCACCAAGCGGTTATTGATGATCATAGTTAGTTTAGAGTGAAAGTTGGACTTTGCCTTGAAAACCAAGCCCCAAGAATATGCAATTATCATGGAACATTTCAGAGCTCATACTTTTCTACAAAGGAATACACTATTTTCATTCGTCAAGAAAAGTTATATGAGAAAGAACCTAGTGGTTATGATTTTCAACATTTTCACCTACATTTCATATCTATCGTTTTCTTATTGAATGGGAAAGTTGGGCTTTTGGGATTTTCAAATTAAAGTTCTACACTGGTGGTGTTCATCTCCCATTTTGGTCTCCTTATAAAATCTTGTTTGGTATGTGCAAAATGAGCATTGGTGAAGATTTTAGTGGTGCAATTTTTAAAGATATGAAAATTTTATATTGATTTAAGACATGCAATGTTCAATATCTACATGATACCTTTTCTTGACATTCCATTCATAAGTTTGAAATTTGTAACAAGTATAAATTTTACTAATTAATTATTTTATTGATTATTACAAAATTGAAGGCAGGGGAAGAATAATATATAATGTAGGTTTATGTGAATGGAAAATTTAAGACAAAGGAATAATTATATAATGATAGGTGGACCATAGGGGTTGGGTTCCTTACCATCAATGTATTCTATAAAAGGAAGGCGAAGTAGGAGAAGATGACATCACTTTTTCTTGTGTAATTGAGGACAAGGCTTAGAAGAGACAAGATAGTAATGGATTGAGGGCTCATGGGTGACTTGTTTTTGAAATATCACGAGCAATAAAGTCTATGGCTAGGTGAAGAGTATAACTCCAAATTTTTTTTGCAATAATAAATCTTGAGTGAATAGAATGTCATATCTACATAGACCTTTGTGAGTGTACTCTCTTCTAGGTGATGATAGAGTACATCATTTCCTTATTGGAAGTTATTAAACTTTTATCATGGTATAATTTAATTATAAATATTTAAAACACTAGATGTTTACAATCAATTTTATAAAGGGTTATGGGCTTGTTAATATTTTTGCTGGAATTTTAAATATTGAGATAGAAATTTATAACAAGAATATAATGAGCTCAATTCTTTGTGAATGCTGTAAGTATTGGTCCTGATGATGAGTCTTGGTCTAGACTCGAAACTTCGACCAATGTAAAGATGAACACTGTGGAAAATCTGAATTCCTCTCAGAAACCACACCACAGTAATCTACAATCCAAAATGTTGTAAGTATTTACTATGTGTATTTATTTCAAATTGAATAGAA